>CM037851.1:261904553-262114382 GCA_021234595.1 Delia radicum | reverse complement strand
TTGTAATGTGCGATTATTGAAAGTGGGCAAAAACGATCATAAATAGATGATGATGATGGACACTACGGAAAACAATCCAAGTGTAGCAAGTTTTCAATAACAATTTGCTTTACCGCGTTTAAAGATTAACTTGCGCAAAACTGGTGAAAGCCCTCTCATCTGAAATGATTCTGGCCGGCGGGACCCGTCCATTAGGCCAGCTTCAGTGGTGGGGGTAGGTTATTGACCAGAACATACCAGACTAAAAGCACAATAATACTATTATTATCAGAGTCCCTAATTTCCCCATTTTAATGGAATAAAGTAACCTCATGATTAAAATCTATTGTAAAAAAGAAAGCAATGAAACAAACTAAAATGTACTATGGATGAACTCTAAAAAAAAAAAAACGGCATACTATTCTTGTTTATTAAGGGGGCTGATGTTATGCCCCAGGCTTCATGACCCTCCCAAACCATGTTCTCATTAACCATATATTTGAATATAGAGAACCCTGAACGAAATTATCCTATAGCCCCAGAGGGAAGCTAAAAAAATTAATTTATCTCAACATGTTAATTTGTTTTCAAAATTTCATATAAATTCAATTTTATTCATTTTCAGGGTTTGGTGCTTATTAATAAGTTTGAAATTTGAGCATGCTATATAAAACTAATTTTACAGTTAATTTAGAAATATTAAAATTCAAACTCCTATTTATGCACTAAAAATTCTATATGACAATTTAAAATTATATGATAAAAAGGCTACTTTAAATATCTAAAATTTCAATTTATAAATCACACTTCACATTGAAAAATTACAATTTTAAATATTGATTTCGAAAATCATATTTATATGTTAGAATTTAAATTTTTATATTAAAAATAAACTAGTTTAGGGATCAAAAATTTAACTTTATAAATCCATATTTAATTTAAATTGAATTGAATACGAAAGAAAAATAAGCAACGAAGAAAAAAAATATTTGCAATGTCTCATATCGTTGAGCGTATACTGGGTACCCATCGTAGAGTATCGAAATAAAAATATTTAAAAAAAATCTGTTTTTGTTTTGATTCCCGAAGTTTTTATATATAAGGGAGTTCACTGACCCTTTCAAAAAAGAAATAGAAATTAAAACTTATCACGGGTTTTGTTTTATTTTAAACTTTGCGATCGATATAGTGTGCTCTTTTTCGCAAGTGGTTTTGTGTATAGTATTAAAATTTTATGTATTCATCTTTATTTTATTGCACTTTAAAATCAATTTCAATCGCGAATAAGAAAATGTGTAATAATTATGAACTCATAATTGTTTTTGTCTTAAGAAAATTATTTTTAATTTTCTTTAATATATTTGCTTTAAATAATTTTGAGATTAAATTTTATTTTAAATCAAGAGACAAAAAATTTTTCCTAATAAAAATTTGTTTTATTAAATTGTTTTTGGTTTTTTTTTTTTTTTTATTGTTTTAATAAATTTTTTTTTTTTTATTTATTAAATATAATTGACACAATTATTTCCCAAAAAAATTTAAATTTAAAATTCGTTTAAATTTCACAGTAAGTCATTTTACTATTATTTAAAATTAATAATTTTAGATATTTAGAATTTTACAATTTACAATGAATTCTCACCCAAATAGAAATATTTGCAAATAAATATTTTTAATTATTAAAAACAATTATGAGAGCATAAAAATGTTAACCAACTTGATATAGTTTAACAGCGTGAATAAAAATGTTGCTTAGTTAACATTTGTTAACTAAGGAATGTTAAACTAACAGAGCTGGTTTAATAAAGAAGAATATAAAAATGGGAGAAAACTTACATATGCATGTTGAAAGGCCTTCCATCGATGAATATGTTGTTGCTGCTTTATTGGAGCCCTTTACACTCCTTTACTGAAATTTGCTCTTAGTTTTTTTTTTTTTAATTAAATTATTTTATTTTCTTCTTATCACACTTTCTTATTTTTTTCTTTGTTTTGTACAAATCTTGCAAAGACAATTTTTTCAATTCTAATTTTTTCTTTTTTGCTTTAATTTGTTTAAAATGTTAGTATTATTTTCTCAATTCTTTTTTTGATATATTTTTTTTTCACAAATTCAATATTTTTTCAGATTTTTTATTTTAACTATAACTTTTGTGCAATAAAATAATTTTAAGTAAATCACTGTAATGTATTTATTTTTCAAAATTTAAATATTGTTTTAAATTTATTCTTTTTAAAAAAAAAAACACTTTTAATTATTATTCTCTTGTAAAAAATTTCAATAGTTAATTTTAATGCAATTTTTTTTTTTAAAGGATTTTTGTAATTAAATCTTTTAAAAAAGTTATTATTTAACTTGGGGAATTTTTTTAAGAAAATGATTTTATAATTTGGTTTAAAAAAATGTAATATTTAATTTAGGGATTCTTCCCTTTTTTAAATTCTTCGTGTTTTTTTTTTTTGTTCTTTATACACAATACCACTTGTTGAACAAAGTATAGATTTTTTTGTATTATCGCAAAGTCCCGTTAAAATAAAAAAATATTTCTTTAAATTATAAATATAATTTTTTAGGAATTTTACTTTACTTTTGCGTTTTTATTTCTTATGATTTTTTTTTTTACCCCCAATTTAAATTTTGTACGATTTATGAATTCTCTTAGTTTCGCGCAACCCGAGACTGTACCAATTCCTTCACTTCGTCACTTATTCACAAATTAAATAATTTATATACAATTTTTACACTACCTTTTTCTAAATTTTCTGATATAAACTTCTTTTAAATTATTTTCACATTTATCTTTCCTAAATATTTTACTTATATTCAAAGTTTTCCATTTTTTTCGGGACTTAAATTTTATTATAACGACTCGGGTAAAAGAATTTTAACGACTGAGCAAGCGGATATTTTGCCAAGTAGACAAACAAGTTCAGCCTCCTCTCGCTCTTCTAGAAATTTTATTTTGGCACTTTCCAACTTATAGAAGAGATCACTTTAAGAAAAAAAAAATACAACAACATATTGCATGAGACCCAGAGATCAAAAAATTTAGGAAAGTTGTTGCATTTACCTCTGCCTGAATTAAACACGATGTAAAGGAAATGTTAACTAAAATGTTATCCAAAAGCTGCAATTGAAAATTCTGGGCAAAGAGCATTTCCCTCGAAAGAAAATTAAGGAGATGTTTTCGGATCCTTTAGAAATCCTGGCATCGCTTATTATAAATTTCCCAGTTTGTATTTCTCCTTCCCTGAAAAACTTAATTTAGTTTTACACCTCAGGTATTGACGATGATGGTTTAAATATTTCACTGTCCAATGCAACTCGAATTAGGAGTAAGCAATCTATCAAAATAAATTAATTTTTCCTGTGATATAGAGGAACTGTCACGTAAATTAGACAATTATAATTACCTTTTGGTGAAGTTTAAATTGTGGAGATTGGTACCGATCAATGTTACGATGTTGTTAGTTGTTGAATTCTTTAAACCGGAAAGATCGAATAGAAAAATTAAAGGAGGCGACCCCAATTTTTGAGAAGCAATAGTAGGCACTTCCTTTAAATATTTTATAAACGTCACGTAACATATTGTCATCGGCTAAGAGTTACGTTTTCTCACCTCAGCTTAACAGTCAGTGATGCATTTAACATTAATAACTTAAAAACCTAAGTTTGCTTGTCGTAAAATGATTTTCAATAACCATCCTCAATTTAATACTCCAAAAAAAATCTTAATAACCAATATAAAAAAAAATACAAATTTATAATTTACTGATACGCTTCTACGAAGCTAATAAATAGTTCATAAAACTTTATTTTACGCCTAAAAAATCTGATTTTGCGAAAAATCATTGTATTCTGTTTAAATAACATTTGCTCTGTAGATACAATATCTGGGAACAATATTGGAAAATTCTGACAGACAAAAGATAGTGACGATATGTAAAGAAAATAGAAATAAGAATGTCAAGAGTAAAAACACTCGAGAAAATTTTGCAGACATTAAATTAAAATCATCCAGTAAAAGAGTCCAAAAAGAATCTGGAAAATCCACATTAGTTTACACCCAGAAATTTTTCCAGTTAATATTGACTTATTTTAATGTCAGAGCAATTGCCTGGTACACTCAGAAAACAAAGAAGTAAAACATTTTATATCTCATAACATGCCTGTGGCAAATTTACCTTTTGATTAAAAAATTCTTAAAAAAAAAATTCTTTGATTTGAAACGATCATTATTTTTACAAAATCACTAAATGTTTCTATTGATTAGCTACCTAAAAAAAGTAAAAATTTTTTTATAGCAATGAAAAAAATTTTCAAGTAATTATGGCAGATTTTTCAAATTTTCAAAAATCTTGGATTGTTCTAAACGAAACGAAAGTAATTCACTAAAAAACCGGAGATGGACATTACAAAACCGTATAATCTGATGGTTTTACCAGGAAGATTAGCCGGAAACAGACACTACGGTTTTATATCCTTCGCGTGGTAAGTACCAGAACCTTTTCCGTCAATATCTTCCAACACGTAGTAGCAACTCCCTAACTTTTGTTTCACACGGGCTTTTATATAACAGGGGCCTAATTTAGCATTGAACGATTTTGAGGCGTCGCTCTGGGTAAAGTTTCGTCGAAAGACCTCCTGCCCGATTTCAAAGGTTATCGTTCTAGTTCTTAAATTATAGGTCTTTACATTGATATCATAGGCTTTCCTCATGTTTTCGGAAATCTGATCACGTAAAACGCTAAGATGATCATCGCGGTTAAGGGTCATACAAGGCTCTGCTAACGATTCTAAATTCCTCAAAAGTTTATACGAAGAACCGTGAGTTATCATATCAAACCCATACAGAGCGTGATAAGGGGTTAGGCCTATTGATTGATGCAATGAATTTCTCAGAGCACAACTTATGGATGTTAAGTTTTGTCCCACTCCCTGTGATCCTCTTTAATATAGGCTCTAATTGCAGCAATTATTGACCTGTTGACTCTCTCAGAGGCATTGCTTTGAGGAGAGTACAAGGCAGTGTAGGTATGATTAATACCGTATTGTGTTAAAAAGGCGTTGAAATCATTGGCCTTAAATTGACTGCCATTATCGCTAACGACAACCTCGGGCACGCCATATATATGGAATATGTGTCGCTCTAAAAATTCGATAATAAGGGCTGAGGTAAATTTCTTAAGTGGGCAAAGCCAGTGATATTTAGAAAAGTGATCCATTACGATAAGTATGCCGATAAAGCCTTTTTTGCTCCGTGGATAAGGTCCTAGAAGGTCGACGTAAAGTCTTTGAAACGGTCGGACTGAACGAGCCATTTGACCCATTTCAGGCCTTAGCACTTGATTTGTAGCTTTGGTAGATTTACATACATCGCATCTGGCTACATATTCCCTAACGTCGGTCACTAGTCTAGGCCAATAAAAATTTCGCCGTATCAGCTCTAAAGTTTTTGCCATTCCACCGTGAGCAGCAACTACGGAATTATGTGCTCTATATAAAATATCCTGCCTGAGTCCTTCTGGAATCCATAATTTCCATGCCATCTGATCTTCTTCAACAATTCCTGTAGAGAATTTCAGACGAATATAAATATAACGATCGATGAGTTTAATATCTGGAAAATCGCTAGAATTTTCTTCGAAATTATTTTTAAGCTTCACATAATCAATATCTAGAAAATGTGGCGAATCTAAATCCACCTCAGGACCAATTATTTCCACAGCAGATATTTCACTCTCGTGCATTCTGCTGAGTGCATCCGGTACCACGTTTTCTTTCCCTTTTCGGTGACTAATGCTGAACTTATAAGTTTGTAGTTTAAGCGCCCACCTGGCCAATCTACCTTTTAGATTCGGTTGCTTCATCAACCACAATAAACTACTGTGATCGGTTATTATTTCGAACTCCTGTAGTTCAATATAGCACCTAAATCGTTCTATTGCCTCAATTGCGGCCAAACACTCTTTTTCGGTTACAGTGTAATTTCGCTGAGCCGAACTGAGTTTTCGCGACATAAATGCGATAGGGTTTTCATTTGCCTCATCATCCAGTTGCACTAAAACTGCACCTATACCAAAATCAGACGCGTCGCAGTGTACGTAAAATTTTCTGTTAAAATCTGGGTTTTTTAACACTGGGGCCGTTGTCAAAAGCTGTTTAATTTTTCGAAATGCTGACTCGGCTTCATCAGTCCATTCGAACTTCTTCTTTTTTGAGAGGACATCAGAAATAGGATGTGTGACGTCAGCAAAGTTGCTGATGAACCTGCGGTACCACCCCCGTGAGACCAAGAAAACCCTCGCACTTGTTTCAGCGTTTTCGGCGTTGGCCAGTTTAGAATCGAATCTATTTTTTCCGGATCGGTAGATATACCCCCGTCTCCTATAATATAACCTAAATATTTTACTTGGCGCACACAAAATTTGCTCTTGTTTACGTTAAGGGTCAGATTAGCTTTTCGGAATTGTTCTGCAAGCCTCACTAAAATACTCAAATGAGTTTCAAAATTGTCGGAAACCACACAGACGTCGTCTAAATACCCAAAAACACAGTGCTTCAGATCTGCCGGAATTAAGTCGTCCATGAGCCTGCACATGGTTTGCGGGGCATTGCAGAGCCAAACGGCATCACGACAAACTGATACAATGGGCGTCCTGGTATAGTAAACGCAGTGATATGTTTCGAGTTCTCGTCCAAGGCTATCTGCCAATATGCGTCCTTCAGATCAATTTTTGAAATAATATTAGCCTTTGGCAGTCGGGAAATATTCCTTCAATATTGGGCAAAGGGTACGCATCTTTTAATGTTACTTCATTGATTTTCCGAGCATCAAGACATAATCTTATTTTGCCGGGTTTGATAACCATCCGCATAGGAGAAGCTCCAAGGGCTGGAACTGGGCTCGATTACACCTAAACTCAACATTCTGTCTACTTCCTCGAACATCAATTTTTCCACCGCGGGAGAGACTGGGTAAAATCTCTGTTTTACTGGTCTTGCGCTTCCAACATCAATTGAATGTTTAATAAGCGAAGTCCGTCCTAAGCCCTGAATTTCAAAGTTTGGGAACAATGTCTTAACAACTTCAAGCTGCTGTTGTTGAGCCTCGGTTAACGGGTATGATTCCGGGTCGAAGAGGTTGTTACGGTTTTATTATCGAAAGAAATTCCCGAAATAATTCCCTTAAGCAACCCAAATGACTCCCAAAAGTCCAATCCTAAAATTAGACGCTGGTCTAGGCTCGGAACAATATACAGGGTGAGGTTTTTAACCATGTCTTTATACTTCATATCAACTTTGATACAGCCGGTGACACTTTGAATTTTCCCATCTGCTGTTCGACAATAGGACCGAATTCTGCGAAAACCCTTTATGTTACTAAAGTCGCTGCTTGCTAAATCTCCTCCGATACAACTAATATTTGCTCCCGTATCTAGTAAGCCTAACTCAGATTTCCCTAAACATTCTACTCTAGCATAGAGTCGCTATCTCCATCCGTGTTAATTATTGACGAAATTATTTTCCGTTGAACCCCTTTTACCTTCTTGTAAAAATTTCTCATCCGTACTGTAGACCGTTTATATTTCTTTATCAACTCCTTACCTAATTTCGCATCCGAAAAAATTTTATCCCTAGCTGCGATATAACTACGCAATCGTTCATGAAAAGGTCGTATTTTTAAATTATTTAGCGACTTTTTCTCGCCATTACCGATATCTTTTAATATTTTTACTGTATTGTATTTCAATTCTTATCCGTGTCATTGCCATTATAATTTTCTAAATCCGTTAAAATTTTCAAAGCTTCAGAGGAATCGTTTACTTCCGTTGATGAGGAAGATGAGGACTCGATCCCCTGGGACTTTTCAAGTTTTTTGAACAACCCACACACTGCGGTTTGTATACATTTTTAAGGCCGCAGCCATAGCAAAAAATATTCCTGTCTTTGAGACACATGTCCCAATAATGCCCTATTTCATTGCAGTTCCAGCAGATCACAGTCTTCTCAGGTGCTGAAATGGCATTTACGGATAATGTCGATTCCTCATTGCGACCAAAATCGTCGTGCTTTATAGTTTCCTCCTTAAAGGGATCAACTTCTACGCCTGCGATCTTCCGTAACGGAAAACCTCGAAATGAATTGCTACGTTTGAAAGCCTCTTCGTTTAAGAGTTTTTCCCGCTTCAGGCAAAGCTCTTTCAATTTAGCAAGAGAGTCAACCTTTATATACAAAAGTTCGTGACGAATTTCTGGCCGTAGATTTCTACTTATTATTTCCACCGTTTCCAACTCGTTCAAAGGCGTTGATAGCTGGTCGAGAATTTCGTTAATAGCATCATAAAATACCTCGAAGGTCTCATTTGGACGTTGTTTCCGATTATGTAGCTCTTCTCTAATGTCAAAGGACGTTCGGTAATCCTTATATTCATAGCGAAGAGCCGCGCAAAAAGTTTCCCATTTAATAGAGTCCTGAGATTTACGAAATCTCCAGAACCAGTCTTTTGCCTTTCCAGTCAATAAAATATGTAAGTTATGTTCAATCGCGCTGAAATTTCCCTCAAAGTTTTCACGGGTCAAACATTCAATTCTGTATATAAATTCCTCACATCTTAGGCCTTTGGAGGAGCCATCAAAACGAACGTTCCAACTCTGTATAAGTGTGGTAACCTTTACAGCGGCTAATGACAAAGT
Organism: Delia radicum; assembly: GCA_021234595.1. Taxonomy (NCBI): domain Eukaryota; kingdom Metazoa; phylum Arthropoda; class Insecta; order Diptera; family Anthomyiidae; genus Delia; species Delia radicum. The sequence goes on along the minus strand of CM037851.1, from coordinate 262,105,706 downwards.
ATTTACAGAACTAGAAAAATTTTGTCGGGAATTTCTCAAGTGATCATTTAAACCATCTAAACCCGTTTGATGTGGTTGTGTAGGAGGCGCTTGTTCTATCGTAGTCTGAGAATTGAGATTTCCTAATATTCTACTCAAAGAAGTTTCGATCATACTAGCTATATAACCATAATCAACATTACTACCCGCCAGGAGGGTTTGTAAATTGCGTATTAAAATCATGGTTCTGCGGGTGAAAACTGCCAGTATTATTTTGGGACCAGCTATGATCATAGCCCGAGTTATTAAAATTATTTAAGTTTCTTTCCGCCGCTAATGAATGTATGTTAGACATATGCCCAAACTAGATTGAGTGTTGTGATTACGCGTGGTACTATTTGCGGACCCACGACCCCCGATTATTATTGTTAAAAGTTCGGGATTTATTCTCAGTTCTATTTCCGGATTGAGAAACTGGAATGGTTAAGTCGCGTTGGTGACACAGTTGCGAACAAATTGGACATTCAGGAGTATTCGTTAGATATCCTGATATGCATTCTTTGTGAAAAATATGGTTACATTTTGTAGCCAGACATTCCCCAAGATTAGACAATTCCGCTTCACAAAGAGAGCAAACCGTGCTCCTAGTGAAATTCATGGAAGCGTATCCAGACGTATGGTCGTTGCGTCTTGCCATGGTACTGAAATTCTAAAAAAACTATTAACAGAGCTCTTTTTAATCCAGTGTTTTTCAAAAGCGATTCAAGTGATCTAGTAGTTGTTAAATTTTTTGTTTCTGTGAAAATTTTAATTTTGAGAAGAAAAAACCGTAGAAAACGTTCAGCAAATACAATACGAAAATGAACTAATTGTTCTAGGTTATCTTTTCGATTCAAAAAAAAAAACTAAGGCTTCTGAGCAAAAATCGAAACCCGTTCAGAAAATGGTGAAGTAAAATTTTAATGATTAGGGTACTATCGATAATTTAATTTAATATTAATTTAATTAAATTTTATGGTTCTCAAATATGGTAGAAATAATAAAACTAACAAAGTTTCACATAAAGTAGCTACCTCGAATTTAATTAAAAATAATCATAATCTGTCTCTGTTATTAATTAAAAGTTTATTAAAGTAATGAAATTATAACGAAATTATTGCCAGTGAAATTTGAATTAAAGAGAAAAATTCTACGAAAAAATTAAGAAAAATTAAAAATTTAAGAGGTAATTTTTTTGATATCGTAAATTTTAACTTTAGCTGTGTATGCATAACATAATTGCTTTCCTAATAAGGGCTAAGGATAATGTTATAAAATTTAGCGGACTTAAAATCCAATAAATCAAAACAATTTTTCTTTAGAGAAATTTTCGTTCATAAAATTGTGAAAAACGTGAATAGTATGCAAAAAAAAAGAATAAACCGGGCTATGTTAATTCGAACGTAGAATTGCTTCATGAAAATATATTTTGATCTGAAAAGATTTATGGGATCATACTATGCCTTGAAAAGCATAAGTAAAATATTTCCACACAAATACTTATCAAATCGCAATATTACTTTCGCGAGACCATTCTATTATTCTCAGAATTTTAACCAATATTATCCGGAAAAAACATTTAACAGAAAAGGAACCTCCAGGAGCATTTAGGTCGAAAGCTATTTAATCGTAAACGACAGATAGTCGAGTTCCATAAAAGACTACAGGTTTATTTCCGAAAAATATCCTCGCTGCTAATACCAATTAAAAATTCCGTTCGTGAATTTGTGTTAAAAAAAAAATATATATTACAGATTAAATTGTTCGTGAACACAGATAATTATCTGCTACACAGGAGCATTCATTATACTCAAAAGTGAAAGATGTTAAGCTTTATAAATATAACTGAAAACTCCTCTCTGGAACCTGAAACTTCGACGAAATTATCCATTTTTCAATACATAACTCATCGAAATTATCAGGCCCCACGTTGGGCGCCATTTTGTAATGTGCGATTATTGAAAGTGGGCAAAAACGATCATAAATAGATGATGATGATGGACACTACGGAAAACAATCCAAGTGTAGCAAGTTTTCAATAACAATTTGCTTTACCGCGTTTAAAGATTAAACTTGCGCAAAACTGGTGAAAGCCCTCTCATCTGAAATGATTCTGGCCGGCGGGACCCGTCCATTAGGCCAGCTTCAGTGGTGGGGGTAGGTTATTGACCAGAACATACCAGACTAAAAGCACAATAATACTATTATTATCAGAGTCCCTAATTTCCCCATTTTTAATGGAATAAAGTAACCTCATGATTAAAATCTATTGTAAAAAGAAAGCAATGAAACAAACTAAAATGTACTATGGATGAACTCTAAAAAAAAAAAAACGGCATACTATTCTTGTTTATTTAAGGGGGCTGATGTTATGCCCCAGGCTTCATGACCCTCCCAACCATGTTCTCATTAACCATATATTTGAATATAGAGAACCCTGAACGAAATTATCCTATAGCCCCAGAGGGAAGCTAAAAAAATTAATTATCTCAACATGTTAATTTGTTTTCAAAATTTCATATAAATTCAATTTTATTCATTTTCAGGGTTTGGTGCTTATTAATAAGTTTGAAATTTGAGCATGCTATATAAAACTAATTTTACAGTTAATTTAGAAATATTAAAATTCAAACTCCTATTTATGCACTAAAAATTCTATATGACAATTTAAAATTATATGATAAAAAGGCTACTTTAAATATCTAAAATTTCAATTTATAAATCACACTTCACATTGAAAAATTACAATTTAAATATTGATTTCGAAAATCATATTTATATGTTAGAATTTAAATTTTTATATTAAAATAACTAGTTTAGGGATCAAAAATTTAACTTTATAAATCCATATTTAATTTAAATTGAATTGAATACGAAAGAAAAATAAGCAACGAAGAAAAAAAATATTTGCAATGTCTCATATCGTTGAGCGTATACTGGGTACCCATCGTAGAGTATCGAAATAAAAATATTTAAAAAAAATCTGTTTTTGTTTTGATTCCCGAAGTTTTTATATATAAGGGAGTTCACTGACCCTTTCAAAAAAGAAATAGAAATTAAAACTTATCACGGGTTTTGTTTTTATTTTAAACTTTGCGATCGATATAGTGTGCTCTTTTTCGCAAGTGGTTTTGTGTATAGTATTAAAATTTTATGTATTCATCTTTATTTTATTGCACTTTAAAATCAATTTCAATCGCGAATAAGAAAATGTGTAATAATTATGAACTCATAATTGTTTTGTCTTAAGAAAATTATTTTTAATTTTCTTTAATATATTTGCTTTAAATAATTTTGAGATTAAAATTTTATTTTAAATCAAGAGACAAAAAATTTTCCTAATAAAAATTTGTTTTATTAAATTGTTTTTGGTTTTTTTTTTTTTTTTTTATTGTTTTAATAAATTTTTTTTTTTTATTTATTAAATATAATTGACACAATTATTTCCAAAAAAAATTTAAATTTAAAATTCGTTTAAATTTCACAGTAAGTCATTTTACTATTATTTAAAATTAATAATTTTAGATATTTAGAATTTTACAATTTACAATGAATTCTCACCCAAATAGAAATATTTGCAAATAAATATTTTTAATTATTAAAAACAATTATGAGAGCATAAAAAATGTTAACCAACTTGATATAGTTTAACAGCGTGAATAAAAATGTTGCTTAGTTAACATTTGTTAACTAAGGAATGTTAAACTAACAGAGCTGGTTTAATAAAGAAGAATATAAAAATGGGAGAAAACTTACATATGCATGTTGAAAGGCCTTCCATCGATGAATATGTTGTTGCTGCTTTATTGGAGCCCTTTACACACTCCTTTACTGAAATTTGCTCTTAGTTTTTTTTTTTTTAATTAAATTATTTTATTTTCTTCTTATCACACTTTCTTATTTTTTTCTTTGTTTTGTACAAATCTTGCAAAGACAATTTTTTCAATTCTAATTTTTTCTTTTTGCTTTAATTTGTTTAAAATGTTAGTATTATTTTCTCAATTCTTTTTTGATATATTTTTTTTTCACAAATTCAATATTTTTTTCAGATTTTTATTTTAACTATAACTTTTGTGCAATAAAATAATTTTAAGTAAATCACTGTAATGTATTTATTTTTCAAAATTTAAATATTGTTTTAAATTTATTCTTTTTAAAAAAAAAACACTTTTAATTATTATTCTCTTGTAAAAAATTTCAATAGTTAATTTTATGCAATTTTTTTTTTTTAAAGGATTTTTGTAATTAAATCTTTTAAAAAGTTATTATTTAACTTGGGGAATTTTTTTAAGAAAATGATTTTATAATTTGGTTTAAAAAAATGTAATATTTAATTTAGGGATTCTTCCCTTTTTAAATTCTTCGTGTTTTTTTTTTTTGTTCTTTATACACAATACCACTTGTTGAACAAAGTATAGATTTTTTTGTATTATCGCAAAGTCCCGTTAAAATAAAAAAATATTTCTTTAAATTATAAATATAATTTTTTTAGGAATTTTACTTTACTTTGCGTTTTTATTTCTTATGATTTTTTTTTTACCCCAATTTAAATTTGTACGATTTATGAATTCTCTTAGTTTCGCGCAACCCGAGACTGTACCAATTCCTTCACTTCGTCACTTATTCACAAATTAAATAATTTATATACAATTTTTACACTACCTTTTTCTAAATTTTCTGATATAAACTTCTTTTAAATTATTTTCACATTTATCTTTCCTAAATATTTTACTTATATTCAAAGTTTTCCATTTTTTCGGGACTTAAATTTTATTATAACGACTCGGGTAAAAGAATTTTAACGACTGAGCAAGCGGGATATTTTTGCCAAGTAGACAAACAAGTTCAGCCTCCTCTCGCTCTTCTAGAAATTTTATTTTGGCACTTTCCAACTTATAGAAGAGATCACTTTAAGAAAAAAAAATACAACAACATATTGCATGAGACCCAGAGATCAAAAAATTTAGGAAAGTTGTTGCATTTACCTCTGCCTGAATTAAACACGATGTAAAGGAAATGTTAACTAAAATGTTATCCAAAAGCTGCAATTGAAAATTCTGGGCAAAGAGCATTTCCCTCGAAAGAAAATTAAGGAGATGTTTTCGGATCCTTTAGAAATCCTGGCATCGCTTATTATAAATTTCCCAGTTTGTATTTCTCCTTCCCTGAAAAACTTAATTTAGTTTTACACCTCAGGTATTGACGATGATGGTTTAAATATTTCACTGTCCAATGCAACTCGAATTAGGAGTAAGCAATCTATCAAAATAAATTAATTTTTCCTGTGATATAGAGGAACTGTCACGTAAATTAGACAATTATAATTACCTTTTGGTGAAGTTTAAATTGTGGAGATTGGTACCGATCAATGTTACGATGTTGTTAGTTGTTGAATTCTTTAAACCGGAAAGATCGAATAGAAAAATTAAAGGAGGCGACCCCAATTTTTGAGAAGCAATAGTAGGCACTTCCTTTAAATATTTTATAAACGTCACGTAACATATTGTCATCGGCTAAGAGTTACGTTTCTCACCTCAGCTTAACAGTCAGTGATGCATTTAACATTAATAACTTAAAAACCTAAGTTTGCTTGTCGTAAAATGATTTCAATAACCATCCTCAATTTAATACTCCAAAAAAAATCTTAATAACCAATATAAAAAAAAAATACAAATTTATAATTTACTGATACGCTTCTACGAAGCTAAATAAATAGTTCATAAAACTTTATTTTACGCCTAAAAAATCTGATTTTGCGAAAAATCATTGTATTCTGTTTAAATAACATTTGCTCTGTAGATACAATATCTGGGAACAATATTGGAAAATTCTGACAGACAAAAGATAGTGACGATATGTAAAGAAAATAGAAATAAGAATGTCAAGAGTAAAAACACTCGAGAAAATTTTGCAGACATTAAATTAAAATCATCCAGTAAAAGAGTCAAAAAGAATCTGGAAAATCCACATTAGTTTACACCCAGAAATTTTTCCAGTTAATATTGACTTATTTTAATGTCAGAGCAATTGCCTGGTACACTCAGAAAACAAAGAAGTAAAACATTTTATATCTCATAACATGCCTGTGGCAAATTTACCTTTTGATTAAAAAATTCTTAAAAAAAAAAATTCTTTGATTTGAAACGATCATTATTTTTACAAAATCACTAAATGTTTCTATTGATTAGCTACTAAAAAAAAGTAAATATTTTACTTATATTCAAAGTTTTCCATTTTTTTCGGGATTTTTCAAATTTTCAAAAATAGCAATGAGAAAAAATTTTAACATAGTAACTTATAGAAGAGATCACTTTAAGAAAAAAAATACAACAACATATTGCATGAGACCCAGATCAAAAAATTTAGGAAAGTTGTTGCATTTACCTCTGCCTGAATTAAACACGATGTCAAGGAAGTTAACTAAAATGTTATCCAAAAGCTGCAATTGAAATTCTGGCAAAGAGCATTTCCCTCGAAAGAAAATTAAGGAGATGTTTTCGGATCCTTTAGAAATCCTGGCATATAATTTCCCACTCCTTCCCTGAAAAACTTAATTTAGTTTTACACGGTATTGACGATGATGGTTTAATATTTCACTGTCCAATGCATCGAATTGGAGTAAGCAATCTATCAAAATAAATTAATTTTTCCTGTGATATAGAGGAACTGTCACGTAAATTAGACAATTATAATTACCTTTTGGTGAAGTTTAAATTGTGGAGATTGGTACGATCAATGTTACGATGTTGTTAGTGTTGAATTCTTTAAACCGGAAAGATCGAATAGAAAAATTAAAGGGAGGCCGGACCCCAATTTTTTTGAGAAGCCAATAGTAGGCAACTTCCTTTTTAAAATATTTTAATAAACGTCACCGTAACATTATTGTCATCGGCTAAGCGTTACTGTTTTCTCACCTCAGCTTAACAGTCAGTGATGCATTTAACATTAATAACTTAAAAAACCAAGTTTGCTTGTCGTACAAATTGATTTTCAATAACCCTCCTCAATTTAATACTCCAAAAAAAATCTTAATAACCAATATAAAAAAAATACAAATTTATAATTTACTGATACGCTTCTACGAAGCTAAATAAATAGTTCATAAAACTTTATTTTACGCTAAAAAATCTGATTTTGCGAAAAATCATTGTATCTGTTTAAATAACATTTGCTCTGTAGATACAATATCTGGGAACAATATTGGAAAATTCTGACAGACAAAAGATAGTGACGATATGTAAAGAAAATAGAAAATAAGAATGTCAAGAGTAAAAACACTCGAGAAAATTTTGCAGACATTAAATTAAAATCATCCAGTAAAGAGTCCAAAAAGAATCTGGAAAATCCACATTAGTTTACACCCAAGAAATTTTTCCAGTTAATATTGACTTATTTTAATGTCAGAGCAATTGCCTGGTACACTCAGAAAACAAAGAAGTAAAACATTTTATATCTCATAACATGCCTGTGGCAAATTTACCTTTTGATTAAAAAATTCTTAAAAAAAAATTCTTTGATTTGAAACGATCATATTTTACAAAATCACTAAATGTTTCTATTGATTAGCTACCTAAAAAAAGTAAAATTTTTTTATAGCAATGAAAAAAATTTCAAGTAATTATGGCAGATTTTTCAAATTTTCAAAAATCTTGGATTGTTCTAAACGAAACGAAAGTAATTCCTAAAAACCGGAGATGGACATTACATCTCAAAACATGTCCCTTATATTTTTTTTTTTAATTTTTAGAATAAATATATAATTTTGAATATGTGTGGCGCAGTGTCGTCAATTCATGTAACGAGTGGCCAAAAATAGGAGTTGTCGTACGTAAGTGAAAAACTACAAAATTTGGTCAAATCGTTGCAAAGGCCCCGCCAACCTGTCATATATCCTAAAAGCTTAAAATGCAATAAAATCTACAGAACTTATAGGAATGTGACGAAAATTTAATATTTCTTTCCGAGCCGAATGCTAATAAATGCTAATAAACATGTAATTCAAAATAAGTGTGCTGATTTTTATTAGATTCCAACCACATTATATTTAAATATTAACATACTTTTGCCCAAAAATTATCACTTTCTAGAAATTGGAAACCGCCTACTTCGGCCACTTATTTGAAAAATTTTATATTACAAAACACTAACTGCAAGTTTCAGGAAAACTTTTTTCTGAAGTTGGAGAGTTCGGAAATAAAGCGTCATATGTGGCTTTTCAAGGCAAATGTCCAAACTTACAGTATATACAATAGGAGATGGATAAAAAAATAAACTTTTGAAAATTTTCCAAAAAATGGCAGAATTAGACGCGGTTAAATAATGGCAAATTTGATAATCATATGATTTTTTTTTTTCTTTTTTCAATTTAGAACTAGTTCTGAACTTTCAGTGTAGTAGAAAACTCCATCTATCTTAAAATCGGCAACATGTTTTTATAATTTATATTTTTTTAAATTAATCGTTTTTCTAGCTATCCAGAAAGTAACTCGTGTAAAACATCTTCGTTTTTAAGAAGACATTTGTTGAATATTGTCTATGTCAAATATTCAAATATTTGTTAGAACTACCATGCGTGTGATGAATTATATTATATGTATTATATGATTCATCATACGCACTGTAGTTCTAACAAACAAATTTTTGAATATTTTACATTTTAAAATGTTTTCAAATTTAATTAAATTATTGTAAATAATAAACCAAACAAAAATTTAAATACAGTGGGCGAAACAAAAACGGAAAAGGTTAGGAAAATTCTAAAAACTAAAAAATAATCCCTATTTGATAAATTATTATTGATAACACTTTTTTTTTAATCGATTCATATTTTTGATATAAATATTTAAAAACCTTAAAAAGTAAAGCGAAATTTAATTGCGGTCACTTCAATAAAATTTGAAAAACAGTTAAGAATTTGCATTAAATTTTGAAATTTCTGTTGCAATAGAATAGAAATCTTTCTTAGGTCTTATTGGCATCATTAGTTTGTGCCGGCTTATCTGCATCTACACGATTATGAGTGTTCCCAAAATACCAGGTATTGTAACCTAATATTTAGTAGGATATAAAATCCAGATCTTCTTATTTTTTTCGCTTGAAAAGTAATCAAAAACAATTATTATAAAGCATCGTTATGTAAAAGCAGGGTTGGAAAAAGCTCCCAGGCGAACCAATACATTTTTCAACAAAGCTATCAATCTAAAATGAAACGAGCTGATCAAACTAAAAAAGATCGCAAGAAAAATAAACAAAGAGCATTTCAAACTTACAGGGTCCGTTTAAAAAATTTAATAGAGGTTTTGTAATCGATCAACTCGTTAACAAAATTTAATAGAGCTTTTTAAATTGAGCAGCTCGTGAACAAATTTAAATTGAGCTTTATGAAATCTATATTATTTATGAAACTAATATATTTAAATTATTTTGGAATTCAAGGAAACTTAATTACAATATTTCCAATACTTTGTCTTACACAAAATAAATAGAAATTAATGACACCATTTCAAATTGTGTTGCTACAAGAAGGAAAATACACCATAGCCAGTTTTATTTGAAAAACAAATAGAAAAATATGACACCCTATCCAATTAGATTCCATGACTTTCCATTCCATTATATAACGAAAGTTTAACATGCAAATTTAATACTAATACAAAAACTACACTATTTACAAGTTCACTTCATAGTGTTTCTAAAATTAAGTAAATAAACTTATTTAGATTTCAAAACTTTAGTGAATGAAACTTCACTATACCATTTTTAATTAAATTCCGAAAATTTCACATTGTATTTCGAAATTTTTAACAACAGTTTTATACGAGGGAGGATCAATAAGTAAGTGACTTTTCGAACTTCCCTCGTAGTTATATGAAATGCAACACTGCTCCCATCAAGTACTAACTGTTAATATACTACTGTCAAATTTGAGCAAGTTCCGTCATTTACTTTGCGTTTAACAGCTGTTCAAAACATACAACCTCGTGGATTTTTTTAAAAATGGAAAAAAGTGAATTTCGAGTGCTCATTAAACATTATTTTTTGCGAGAAAAAAACGTATATCAAACCAAGGAAAAGCTTGATAAATACAATGGGGACTCTGCACCATCGATTTCAGTGGTAAAAAAAAGTGGTTTACTGACTTTCATTGTGGTCGCACAAGTACAAATGACGCTGAACGTTCTGGACGGCCAATTGAGAGAATATACCCGAAAATGTCGAAAAAATCCATGATTTGGTGTTGACCGATCGAAAAGTAAAAGTGCGTGAGATTGTTGATGCCATAGGCATTTCATATGGCAGTGTGGTTTCGATTTCAGTTGGGTTTAAGAAAGCTATCTGCAAGATGGGTGCCGTGTTTGATCTCAATTGACCATAAACGTAATCGTGTGACAACTTTAAAGGATTGTTTGGAGTTATTTAACCGCAATTCGAATGAGTTTTTGCGGCGTTTTGTAGCTGTGGATGAAACATGGATACATTACAACACTCCGGAGACCAAGCAGCAGTCTGAACAATGGGTTTCGCCGGGTGAACCGGCTCCGAAGAAGGCCAAGGTAAGTTTGTCGGCCAATAAGGTGATGGCAACAGTTTTTTGTGATACACGCGGGATAATCCACATCGATTACCTTCAAAAGGGAAAAACAAGAAAAGGCGAATATTATGCCAACTTATTGGACCGATTTAACGAGGATTTAAAAAAAACAACCCCATATGGTCCAGAAAAAAGTTCTTTTTCATCAAGATAATGCACGGGTGCACATGTGTGCAGTCTCAATGGCAAAATTCCATGAATTGGACTACGAATTGGTACCTCATTCGCCATATTCGCCTGATTTAGCCCCCAGGGACTATTTCCTATTTCCAAACCTAAAGAAATGGCACGGTGGAAAGAGATTTAGCTCCAACGATGAAATTATGGACCTCGAAAAATCCAATTTTTTGGAAGGGATACAAAAATCGGAGAAACGATGGACTAAGTGTATTCAGCTAAAATGAGATTATGTTGAAAGCTGCACCATTTACAAATTTTGTTCAGAAAATTTCAAAGGCGCTTTTAAAATTAACTAAATAAGCCGAGTAGAGCATGAGCCCGATCGTCCGATCATTTTCCATCCCTGTGCAAAAGTACTCCAAGTAAATGTGTATTACTAGAATGGTTTGCTCGCTGGCTGACGAACTGGCTGGTTGGTTGCTTGTTCAACCGTGGATAAAAGGTAATTTGTTTGCAAAATTATCTATCATACATATGAAATTTTAGTTAAATGTTAAATTCTTTGAAAAATCATGTTGAGGAGGTGTGTTTGCATTCTTAGTTAGTTAGTTGGTTATTTGTGTAGGTAGAGTCGTCCTTTAGTTTAAGATTATATGTTGTAAAAATGTCTTTAGTTGTTACTATTTATTTTTGCTATTTTTAGTTGTTATGGTGTTAATCTAATCTATGATAAGAAGCCCGACTCGAAGAAAAATAAATTTGATTGTGTAGTAAATACAACAAAAAAAAATTCCAAAGAGGATTATAAAACATAAAATTAAGTTGTATTAACTTAAATAAAAGAAGGGATTAAATATTTCAATATATAAGAACGCGAGTTCAGCATATCTATAGAATTTCATTAAGTACGCAGTTTTAGAAAAAAAAACTGTGCGTTGGTTTTACAGCGTAAGATAAATTAACGGTTATAATTGCTTATATTTGAATTACTTTAAGTATGGCAACACTATTTCACTATACCTACATCTGGATGTACCAAAAAACACGATTTTTCGCTTTACCTTTATAAAACCGTCCGAGTTTTATTGTAAATGTTCCAAATGGACGAATTTGATTTTTTATAATACGTTAACCCTTATCGAATTTAAGCTGAAAATGGATGAAAATTCCCTATTTATGATTTTAAAATAAAAAAAAATATACGAGAAAATAACGCCATATACAAGTGAGACTGATAGCGGAGACACATAAATAATGGTTTAACAACAATTGTGGTTTAAATTAACTGACAAAATTTGAAAATTTGAGTCACTAATTACTAAATTTTAGGTAGAAAAATTAGTTTAAATACGGAAGAAGTTTGTTTTTTAGGTAAAATGAGATAACTAATCGTTTTAGTTAAATAATTGATTTAAACTATAAGAACAGAAAAAATTAGCTCAACCGAATTGGAACCCGTTTAACACGTTTTGAACTAACTTTTTTTTATGAGTGTAGCTTTAGAATGAGGTATCAATGAATCGTGTAGCTTTAACCGTTAAAAGATAAGGACGATTACGTATTTGCTTTATCACGATATTGCTTTGTTAAAATGTAACGTAAATGTAACGTAAACGTAACGTAAATGTAATGTAAATGTAATGTAATTTTAAAATGTAAATTTGTGCATTATTGTTTGACCTGTGAAGTGATTAACTTGATTTTTAAATAAAAAATTAAAAGATCTTTAAAAATGAGAAAAACACCAACTGATATTGAAAACAATGTAATAAATTTGTTGCAAAATAATTATTCATGCCGTAAAATTGCTGAAAAATTAAATTTAGGTAAATCCACGGTAAATGATATAAAAAACGACGTAATACAGCTTGCAATAATAACGACCAAGACTGCTTTCTGATGGTGATGCCCGGCAGGTTGACCGTTTGCTACATAATAAGGACATCAAGACCCCGAAAAATGCTGCAAAAAGTATTGGTAAGGAAGTCAGTTCCTGGACGGTTAGACGCGCATTAAACAGAATTGGTTTAGTAGCCAGTGTGAAAAAGAAAAAGCCAGCACTTTCCGATAGCAATGTGAAAAGACGCCTTCATTTCTGTAAAACCCACAAAAATTAGACAGTAGATGACTGGAAACGGGTTATTTGGAGCGACGAAACGAAAGTCAACCGATACCAGTCTGATGGAAAGGAATACTATTGGCATAGGCCGCATGAGCGCATCCAAAAGCACCATGTGAAAGAAACGATGAAACATGGTGGCGGCAGTATAATGGTGTGGGGATGTTTACGAATAGTGAATTTGTTGTTTTTTTTAATTTTTTTATTTTTTTGAAGCAATTTATATGAGTTTTTGTGCTTTATAATTTAGAATAATGTTCAATTAAATAAAAAAAAATACATATATTTGATAATATACCTATATTTGTATTATTTTCATTACTTTACTTCCTTAATGCAAAACATCCGGACAGTTTTGCTTCCTACTGTATATATGACACTTACCATCCACACCAAGTTTGGTTAAAATTTATGGGTGGATGTTGAGGTCAAATATTCGATGACAGTTGACATAGTCATTCAACAACACGCAAAAAACGAAAGTTCCACTTTAGGGAAAAGCCCATAATGGGGAACATTCCCTTAAAATAAATAAACTAAATAAAAATTAAAATTTTTCAAAATTTCGATTTTTTTTTAATAAAAATACACTTTTTTAAAAAATGGGAAACTTCGGATTTGACACGGATTAACGTTTCCCAATTGCAGACTTAACAGATTAAAAAACCAGCCAGTTTTTTTTTTTCAAACATTAATAATTTTTTTTTTTTTGTAAATAATTTTTTTTACTATAACAAATTCTGAATAATATTGTGCAATAAATATGTGTTATTTAAGGTCATTTAAAAACTTTGACACACAACGATATGAACATGAACATCATTTTTTTTTTTGCGAAAAAAAAATTTAAATGACACCAAGTGGACAAGCAAGTAATTGGATTAAGAATGATTATACAATTTGCAACACAACATGAGGTACAACAATAATTTCTGAGTAGATGATAATAAACAAATTAATTGGCGAACAAAAAAAGTATACTACGCACGTATATGGACATCATGAATGACCGAACATTTTTTTTTTTTTTTTTAAGTCCCAGAGATAATAACCAATTTGTACGTAAATGTATTAAATTACTAGTGTCCGACCGAACTCACTTTTTTGGCCGAAGCCATATTCGAAGTGCAGACAAATTTTCAATGTTCGGCCGGAGCCGTAGCTGAACTTCTTAATTTACTTTTTATTTAAGTAAAACGTGAAATTCAGTTAATTCTGACAACAAAATTTGTTTAAAGTAAAACGAAAATTATTTTATTTTTATTTTTTTTTATTTAATAATAATCATATTTATTTAATAATAATCATATTAATAATAATCATTTTATTTAATAATAATCATATCATATCACATATTGAATTCTCTTTAGCGTATGTGCGCGTTACTGGATTTACTTGAAATCAAAGAAGTTAATCTGAAAATGCACTCAATTTCCCCAAATACTCGGTGTTCGGCAAAGTTCGCCGAACTTGGCCGACCTACGAAGCCGAATATTCGGTCTGACCAGCGCTGCCAACTTTGACGATTTGTCTAAATTTTGACGATTTCTAAATATGACAAAATGACGATTGACAATTTTAAAAATTTTGCAATTTTTGTTCATTTTTCAAATTTTTTTCTATAATGTACTTGCAAAATTTTATTAAGATTCTTTTAATTTAAAACATCTTAAGAAATGTGATAAAAATAATCTAAAAATAAACTATATATATACATTTTTATCAGTTATTTTAATTTTATTTAAAAAATAACGAAAACCAAAGATATTTTTTACATATTTCAGGGAGGAAAATCCAAAAAATTTTAATTTTTTTATATTTTAAGTAATTTTAGCTTCAAAATCACTGATAAAAATTGCTTTTCCACATTTAATATTAAATGTATTTCTTTTTTGTGAAGCCAAATATCGAAAAAAAAATATAAAAATTAATATTTCATCATGGAATATTGGAGTTTTTAAAATAGGTCGGTGATTTTAAAATTCTATTCCTAGAAATGAATGTTGGAAGTTGTGTTCTTAAGACTTGGAGGCGTTTGTAAAACATATTTCGACGAATTCTCATTATCAAAATGGCGATTTTGACGATTTTTTTCACTAAAATTTACGATTGTTTAACAAACTGGGTTGGCAGGACTGGGTCGGAGACTATTATATGCACACACATAAATAAAATGTATAAATGAGGTTAAGCACAAATAATAAACATAAATGAGCACTAGTAAAACAAACTTATGTGTACCCATGTCAGGGATGGAAAATGTTGATACCATATCAACGTTTTCATTGCAATTCTATAGAAATGTTTTGTTTCAAAATATTAAGTGTTTAGAGTTTTAAAATCAATGAAAACAACAATATTTAAACAACTATAAAAAATTAACAAATGATTTCCCGTGTAAAAACGTTTACATATAAGCATGCATTGTTTGATACAAATATATATATTCCTGCATGATATTATATGTAAATGCATATGTTTATGTTTATGTATGTTTATTAGACCGACTCAAATTTTATGGAGAACAAAAAAGAAACTTTTTTCGTGAATCGGTCTTATGTTTATATATACAAATTTGTCCCTATAAGTTTTTTAATAAGACGCCACATATAATAACATCTTATTACATATCGACCAATATATGTATATATATATAATTGTATATGACACATACAATTATATATAGTTAATCTAATTATATACGAAATCATGTATAATTACCCGATTAAAAAAATGATATGGTGTTTTATATAATCATTCGCAATTTAACATGCGGATTTATACAGATTTATCCGAGAAATGGGGCCATATAATTACACAAGTTTATGTTCGTTTAGTTCAAATTTGATACTATCAGATTAAATTACATCGGAATAATGGCTTGATACAATTTAATCCTATTTTATTTAATAGTATTAAATGATATCTGACACAATGCCAATATTTACAAAATCAGTTGAAGTTGTATCCGGTTTTAGCATTAAAATTTTCATTGAAATCCGAACTATTTGCAGAAATAATTTCCTGCAAATACGGATTTTGGTTCAACGTTATTAACACATTCAGACCTTAGATATCCTAGTAAAAAAATGTATATATAGTCTTATGCTTTTCATCTTAAAATATATTACAATATATGATCATATATGCTGTCATACATATCCATATATTATTATATCTTTCTTATGTGGTGAAAGATATAACGATATATTATTATATATTACCCTTTATAAAATTAAATATTAGACATAAGACAAGATATGATATATATAATACACAAATCTTGAAAACTAGTTAAGTAACTTTAAAACTACCATTTTAATTCTTTATTCGTTTTTAAAAAATATTACATAAAAATGCATTTTTAGTACTCTGAGGGCGAACGAAAGTAGTTTATTTTTGAATAGTGGGTATTCCAAAAAAAATGTCGTCACTAAAACCAAATTCAAATTTTCCATCCCTGGTTTATGTTAAGATCAACATCATGATTTTTATGCACATGGATGATTTGATGGTACGTTTATAAAACTACTGTAATTTAATAGTAAGTACACTTGAAAAAATTTGTTCGGAAATAGTGTTGAAGGTAATGCAATTGCTAATGCATATGCAGCGATGTTAATTTTTTTTATAATTTAGAAATACTAATTAAAAAATTAAAAAAACTCTAACTTTTACATCCCGAGTAAAGACGTTCATATACAATAATATCTTATTTAATATAACGTTATATAAAACATATATATCCATAATATGGATATATATGATGGCACATATGATCATATCTGACTTTATCTTGGATTTGTTTTTCGAAAACTTTTGATATGGTCTCATACATATTAATATCTTAAGATATATCGATAGATATAACCGTAGATGTGGCATATATTACTATATATGGTATATATTAATTAGCATGATTTCATATATAATTTTATATGGTTTAATTCAATGTTACGAGTAATAATATATGTTATCAAATTAATATTAAATTTTACATCGAATCTAAAAGTGTTTAATACCAATTTCAAATTGGAACTTAAATTTCTATTTCACTTGCAATTAAAATTTTAGAAAACTTCTAATGTATTTGAGTTAACCAAATTTTAAAATTATATTTTCATTTGTAATTTTCTATTTAAAATTTCAGCAGAAAGCTTAATATATTAATCTCAAATTTATAAAACTGCAAACATAATTGGAGAAGTCTTCCAATGCGAAGACGAAATATTGGAAATAAATACTTATAATTATAAAATAAAGGATCTTTAGCTCAATAAAACAAAAGACAAAAATTTATTCAAAAAGATCGAAGAAAAATAAGAAAATTTTTTTAATATTTATTTAACATTTTCTTAATTTTAGCGGAAATGGTAAATAAATACTCGTACAACAAACTCGTTTTTAAATTTAAAACTTTAAAAAAATGTTATGTTTAACACAGTTTTACCATATTTGCAAGCCTGTCATGTGCGAATTGTATGCGAAGACCTTATATTAATGTTTTGAAAATTGTAAAGTACGATTACGATATTTATTTTTAAAATAATATATAAACCATAATATATCCTATTGTATTAAATTGGATATAATTTCTTAGTATAACAACGTTATCATTTGATTAAATTGGATGAGGAAAAAATTCGGTCAAAGCTATATCAAATCACTTTTAATTGTATCTAAATTAATCTATTATGATATAATTATATAAAATAGGATAAAATATAATCGGAAATTTATTCGAAAGAAATTTTATATGATTATGTTTGAGGTGATATTAAATTTGATATTACTATATAAAGCTTCATATCAGTTTTCTTTTAATCGGGCAATGACGTAATTACTAATGCTATTGCTAATGATTAGAGCAAGTTTTTTATGGCATTTGCCACAAAATACTACTTTTGCTATTTTTTCTATTATTTTTCAAAAATTACATTTTTGATCCACCTTGCCATAAAATGGCATTTTTTCTATTATATTCCAAATCTTTTTTAATCGCCCTCTATACGCAATGCAAAATTGATCCTTCAAAGACCTGAAATAAAAATTGACTTAACGTATAGAAAAAATAACCTCTAATATCTTTGGAAACTTTTTTAAACAAAATTTTAGATTTTACAGATCGTGTTAAATAAAATACTAAAACTGCCAAATATGTTATAGAAAAATTTAATAAAGTTTTCAATCTAGTGAACTTAGGCTCGGTAGGGGCAACTCTCTAACCTTGCGGTGGATTCCTGGTCATGAGGGGCATGAGGACAACGAGAGGGCAGATTGTCTTGCCCACCGCGGGGCCTGAAGGCCCTTTATTGGTCCTGAGCCATTATGTGGAATACCTGCGGGGTATGTTAGGGAAAGGCTTAGGGCATGGAGAGAGTCTGAATTCTCTGGTTACTGGGAAAACTCTCCTGGTCAGCGCCAGGCTAAGAGATTGAACTCTTTTTCCAGTAGGGGGTCGAGGCGACTCTTGTCGCTTGAAAGGGGGGTTTAAGGACCCTGGCGTCGTACTTAACTGGACACTGTAATCTCAAATACCATCTGCACAAGAAGGGTCAATCGGACACGGATATGTGTAGGTTTTGTGAGATGGTGTCTGAGACCTCGGAGCATGTTCTCTGCGAATGTCCCAGGCTTTGTGATAGGAGACTTAGGTTTCTAGGTGATCGCTTCATTTCGCCTTCCGACATCGCGAACATTTTGCCTAATAGGATAATTGGCTTTATAGGTAGCTTGAATCTGTAGGTAACTTTAGGCAGCACAAAATACCTACATTGGTCGCGTTGCATAGTGCCTTCTGATCTAATCTAATCTAGTGACCTACAAACTTTCGACTAAAATACAAAAAAAAAACTATATTTTTAAGCAAAAACGAAATGGAACTTTCAAATATGCTCCAGTAAGATATACAGATGTGTAGCCTGGTAAAAATAGTTATAACTAGTCATATATAATATTATTAAGACATATCTGACTTTGAATGAAGTCACATTACGGCTAAAAAAAAAAATTAACCAACCACCAAACCAACAAAGCAGTTTAATTCGAGCGGAGTGAGTGAAAAACAACAGACCAAACCACAAATCAAACCAAAAAGCAAAAAGCTTTTTGAATTGGTTGGTGGAATAATTTGTGGTTTTCACTCACTTAGCTCGAATTACCCTGTAAACCGCGTTGTTGGTTTTTTTAAGTTTGGGTACTCCTCAATAAAATATATCCTTCTTGACTTTTGCTAATACTTTTGGTATTGCTAACGCAAATGAAAATGCTAATGCAATTTAGGAGTAGCCAAACACAAAGAAACCAACCCAACCAACAAAGCAATTTACAGGGTAATTCGCAGGAATGAGTAACTAAAACACAAACAAAACCAACAAAAGTACAACATCTTTTCCGGTAGTTTTCACTCACTCCGTTCGAATTACCCTGTAAACCGCGTTCTTGGTTTGGTTGTTGGTTTTTTTAAGTTTGGGTACTCCTCAATAAAATATATTCTTCTTCACTTTTGTTAATACTTTTGCTATTGCTAACGCAAATGAAAATGCTAATGCAATTTAGTTGGTTTCAAAGAAACAAACCAAACCAACAAAGCAATTAACAGGGTAATTCGCAGAGATGAGTAACCAAACCACAAACAAAACCAACAAAAATACAACATCTTTTTTATTTGGTTGGTAGTTTTCACTCACTCCGCTCGAATTACTCTGTAAACCGCGTTCTTGGTTTGGTTGTTGGTGTTTTTAAGTTTGGGTACTCCTCCATAAACTATAACCTTCCTATCTGAATAATCTATGCTAAATACTAGACACATTCTAAATACCGATAATATCTTTTTTGAGTGTACTCTGGTTTATATTATATTAGTGTTTATTGTTTGTAGTAGTATAGTTTACAATTGTGTTGGTCACTAGGTTAATGACACTAAAACTCAGTCATATAAAAAATTGCAGTCCTGCTTTTTAAACTACGGACTATAAACCGAAACATACATAAAGTTGCATCCCCAACAAATATAGTTTGCTGTATATCAGTGTGCTTTAGTTTTAATTTCTACTTTTTTTTGTCGACATAAAGTTTGTCTGTTCTATTTCTGATAAAATTAAATTAAAAACTTTTTATTGCTTATGTTTTCAAAAAAAAAAAAAAAGTGAATACAAAAAAGAAAAAGGGTTACTTGAGAGATTGCATAAACCTAAAAACAATATGATTGGTGTAACTGAAAATTATTTGGGAAACATTTATTGCTCCATTGCCTTTACAAAATGAAGAACGGAAGCTGGCTGGTAGAAGTTGTTGTAAATTAAATTTACCAGAAAACTATTTTGATAGTTAGAAAGTGAAGGTAATGGTACTTTAAGTGGTCAATACCCTTCCACTGGTTGAACAGGAAAATGTTTTTTTTAAAGAGTTTTGTAAACTAAAGTTACCTTTGGGACTAAAAGTCTCAAGTTGTTAGGAATTTTATAACTAGGTCATTGTTATTAAAAAGGAGGTTTAATTGTGTGTCTGATCGAATATAGAAAGTGAATTCTTTTTGTAATTTTGTTAAAGTAAGATGAAGTAAGTAACAAGAAAGTTACTGATAACATTTACTTTCTTCCGTCTGCTTTTGTGGAACATGACTTAACTTTAAACTAAGTGGGTCAAGTTACAATTTTAAATTTTTTAACAAAAATAATGCAACACTTTATGGAACATTTTTAAATGCTTGAAGTTAAATACCCTTCGGTATACAATACCATTTAAGTTAATGCAGATTTTTGAAGGAGGAGGAGTAGTCAAACCAACAACCATTTAACCTATTTGGTAAAAGTATCGCTAATGGCAAGGAGGGTATACTCTATGGAGGAGTAGCCAAACTCAAAAAATCGAACCAACTTCCAAACCAACAATTCGAGAGGAATGAGGATAATTCGAGAGGAATGAGGATAATTCGAGAGGAATGATTGAAAAACCACAGACCAGCTTTTGTATTTGGTTGGTGGTTTGATTTATGGTTTGCACTCACTCCGCTCAGTTTACCCTGTAAACAGCTTTGTTGGTTTGGTTGCTGATTTGGTTGGTTGTTGGTTGGTTGTTGGTTGGTTTTTTTTTTTTTTAAGTTTGACTACTCCTCACTAAAATATATGCTTCTTACATAATCGGCTGTGATAAAAGGATATATTTTATTAAGGAACAGCCAAACTTAAAAAAACAACCAAACCAGCAATTAAACTAGCAAATAAACCAACAAAGCAGTTTATAGGGTAATTCGGGCGGAGTGAGTGAAAAACCACAAACCAAAAAGCTAGGTTTTAATTTATAGCGAGCTTTCAACCTCCGTATATTTACAAAAATAAAGCAAATCAAACATATTAGCTAGGTTGATACTAGTATTTCGACCTGGCTAAAGATCTCATCAGAATCCGAAGTTTTGGAAAAGCCAGAGTCTACAGAATAGGCAGAGCTTTAACAAAAAAGCTATTAATCATTAGTGATGCTCCATTCTTTTATTTTAAGTAATCAAACACGTGGTCTTTTCCTAACAAGCATCATGATGTTAATTAAATTTGAAGACCAAAATTGTTCTGTTTATATAAAAAAAAATAATTTTTACTCTTCCTCAAGTAATATTTTTTAACAGACATGGTCGGGCGACGTCAATAACATTTCACAATCATTCACTTGTGGAAATTTTTAATATCATTAATATTTCCAGACCTACGTTCGTTCGCACAAGTGGTCTTAAACGCTTCCTTGGAAAAATTATAAAATTTTAAATACCAATCATGGGGATTAGTAACAACATCTGGTTATTTAATTACAGGCCAATTACTCAATCACACCCAATTACATGTAATTAGATCAGAGGTAGGCAAAACCACTACGCGGCGTTCTTGCTCTCACACCTACATGCCCTCACACATTAAAAAAATGAAAAAAAAACAATCAGTCTCGCATGAGCATTCGAACGAACAGGTTATTTGTACGTTTTTCGTTTTTTGGTTCGACGCTTTTTGTTTGATATGCCCTGTGAGAACGAATGAACATTTTGAATGTGAATTAATAATTTTTAACCACATACAACTTTTTTTAAATCTAACAAATCTGAACATTTTATTAATAATTTAAACCATTTTTTAATTCATTACATTTTTTTTCGTAATTTTGTTTGTGTGTTCATTATTTTTGTATTGAAAAAAAAAAACATTAAATTATATAAAATGCTTTTTTTGGCTAAACGGCACTTTACAGGGCGTTAATCAAAAAAAAAAATCTTCGGTTTATGGGGCCGGGGCCCCCAGGGCTTTGTTGCAAAATATACTCTAGAGGGCGCTACGGATCACGGATCATTAAAATAATATCATTTTTGAAATCCTGAGGAAACCTCCTTTCATTCGAGTGCCCACACTTGTATGTTTCTACTCATACCAGTTTTAGGGCCCGTGGGCCCGCGGCCCAAAAAACCGAAGATAGAAAAAAATGTATCTTTTAATTCATGAGGGAGCAGTATTTTTTTAGGAACACCCTGTAAAGTGCGGTTTTCCTCTTTTTTTTAAATATGTACGTTTTCTTATTTTAACTATAAGTTTCTTTAAGTGCATTCAGTAATAGAGAGCTACAGCTCACTTACACAACGACAAAATCTCTCTGCCTATCTCTGAATTAGATGTAAAAAAGTAATTAGCCTGTAATTAAAGACACAAATATTGGTATTAGTGCCATGTGTGGTATTGAAAAAATTAAAAATTTTCCGACGAAGCGTTTAAGACCACGAGTTTGATCGTAGGTCCGGAATTATTATAAATATAAACATTTTTCACAAGTGAATGATTGTGAAATGTCATTGACGTCCCCCATGTCTGTTTTTTACAGTTTACTGGTTAAAAGTTAAAAACTAGTGGTTTTTTGTCGGGTGGTGTATAAATGAATAAAAATAGATCATTTATACACAAACCGGAAATAAACACCAGATTTTTTGGTTTGGTTTATGGTTTTTCACTGACTGAGCTCGAATTACGCTGTGAACTGCTTTGTTGGTTTGGGTGGTAGTTTGGGTGGTATTTTTAAGTTTGGCTACTCATCAATAAAATGTATCCTTCTCCTACTTTATCTTTAAAAAACACATATTTGTACCAAGAAGGATATATTTTACCAAACTTAAAAAAACAACCAACAAAGCAGTTAACAAGGAAATTGGAGAGTAGTGAGTGAAAAATCACTAGCCAAACCAGAAACCAGGCTTGATTGGTGGTTTGGTTCAGTGTTGCCAGTGGATTTTATAAAAATATTCCTTCATTAGTTAATAAAAATCCCTTTACTCCCTACAATCTCGAACTTTCCCCCTACAAGAATCCCCACGAAATTTTTTTTATTTTTATAAACTAAATATGCGTTGAAAATTGTGTCAATTTAGTTTTTTTGCAATTCTCATACTTTTGACGACGATTCCAATTACTTTATTTATTATTTTTGTTCGAAAATTGTTTCAAAATAGAAATCTGTTAAATTTTCTAAAATATTTTCTAGAATAGAGTTAAAACTGTCATTATTTGCAAAACACAAATCATACCAACAAGTTTTATTTCATTCTAGCAGTTTCTTTTTCGTCGAAAATAAGTTTTTATTTGGCTTGTCTTACATAATCCAGTAAAAATTGTATTGCTTTTCGTCGGTGAATTTTAGCATTGGCTTGTCGTAGGTAGGAAGCTGTTCATACAATGCTGCAAAACAACTTCCAAGGGATATTATATGCCTAAATAACTTTCAAAGAGATTGTCAGTTAAAAAATTCCCAAAGAATCATCTATTTAAATGCCAATTTAGAAGAAAAAAATTTTTTCTACGGAAATATTATCTCTTAAAATGTAATTATTTCACATACAAATGTAGAAATATTTAGCTGTTTTTGAGAAGATTTGTATTATTTGGAAAAAGTAACTACATTTTAACTAATTTAATATATCTGTCCCTTTCCCCCAAATTCGTTATTTGAAGGCAAAAAAAACCTATATGTAGGAAGTTTCCCCTACTTCTGGCAACACTGGTTTGGTTAGTGATTTTTCACTTAATCCGATCGAATTACCCTGTAAACTGCTTTGTTGGTATGGTTGCTGGTTTTTTTTTTTTTTTTAATTTCACTACTCCTCAATAAAATATATCTTTCTTTTTTGTACCATCAAATTATTAAAAATCAATTGTTTTTGGGAACATCAATCAATTTCTTTTAAAAAAAAGTGTTCTAAATATTTATCCCGTTTTTCTTCCAACACCTTAATCATGGGAAATTTCAAGTGTAATTTATGAATTTTAAGAATTTTCTTTTATATTAATTTGAAACCAAATGCGTGTAATAAAATACACGTTAAACGGAGTGAAACTCATAAAATTAAAACACCCTTGAGAACTTCAGTCTGTTGATGTGGTGTTACAATCTACTACTACAAAATACTTCGAAATGTGTTTGAAAAAGCTATAAAATTACCTAAATTGTTGCATTAAATATTCTGTTTATAACCCAGAGAAAGAACACATTAGGGGCTTTTTGAAGGTACACAACTTACACTACATTATATAAATGTTTAATATACAAAAGGAAAGGAAATATAAAACCTTTGACGTGACAATTTTTATTAAAATCTTGTAGGTCGTAAAAAAACAATAAAAGAAAATATACACTCAGAAAAAAGTTAGTACAAAAGCTTGTAAAATGCTTCCCAATCTAGTGCTGATATAAAAAAAAATGAGAAGTGGGTATCGAGTAAAGATATTTCGATATTTTCAGAATTATATTTTGAACAGAAAAGCAATTCAAAAATGCGAATCCGCCAAAACAATTAGCATTAAAATACAACTCTACTAGAAGAAAAATTCAAATGTGAAAAGTTTAAAGAAAAAAGTTAAAAAAAAAACTATAACAAAAAAACCTTGAATAGTTTGTTAAAAAGTTTAAAGTATATTTTAAAAATTAAAAATTTTTACCAAAAGCGAAATTAAAAAAAAAAAATGTAAAAAAAGAAAGCGAATTTTAAATTTAAAAGCTGCTAAAAGTATCGAGTATGCAATTCAAAAATATCAAGTATTGAAAAGTAACCGAATTTACCAGCACTATTCTAATCAAATAAAAAAAAAATAAAAATATTTATAAATTGGTTGCTTAAATTTTGTATACTTTTATAGCTTTAAACTAAATTTACATTTGCAACTGTAATTCATAAACTATCAAACTAAATTCCCAAAATATAAATTGAAATTCTGATTTTTTTACTTTAAATTAAAAACAAGACATAATTTTTCTATAAATTTAGCAACATTTTTAACAATTTATACGGTTGTTAACTTATGAGTGTAAGGATAAAAATTTAAGAAACATGCGTGTTAAATGAAATAACAATTAAAAACGTTTAACCACAATACCGCCGCAAAATATGAACAATTTAGGGGAAATTAAACTGCTGTTAACTTAAAGAAATGAATTTAAAAGTCAATAATATATAAGATACTCGTAGAAATTTAGCTCTCGGCTGATCATTTTTTTTAAAAAATCATCGAATTATATGAACTTTTTTTTCCTAAGTTTTAGAGGGCGCTGAATACGAATCTGAAATTCAATTTAAAAAATTTTAAATTGCTGATAATTTTTCTGAAAATTAATCGGTGTCGTATCAAATTATCGGCCATTTGGAATTTTTAAAATCTGATTACAGATTCGTATTCAGTGACCTCTAAAACTTTTGAAAAACAACTTTTCATATAATTCGATGATTTTCTAAAAAAAAAAAAAAAAATCATCCGCCGTTTTGAATATCTCAGATCTGATATCAGATTCGTACTCAGTGACCCCCAAAGCTTTGCAAGAAAATTTTTGATACAAATACGATGGCTTTCCAAAAAAATTATCCGCCATATTGCCTACGCAATTTTGAATTTTTAAAATCTGATTTCAGATTTGCAATCAGTGACCTCTAAAACTTTCCGAAAAAATATTTGACACAAATCAGATGACTTTTAAAAAAATCATCCGCCATATTAAATCCGACATTTTGAATTTTTAAAATCCGATTTTAGATTCGTATTTAGCTGCCTCCAAAACTTTACCTTTAGTAACATACAACAAAATCGATCACATTTAAAACAAAATCCGTCATATTGAATTCGACATTTCAAATTTTGAACATCGAATGTCAGATTCGTAATCAGCGATTCCAATAATTTTTTTACATTATCCGCTACATTTGATTTTAAAAATCTGATGCCAGATTGGAATTAAGCGACCTCAAAAGACCCCGTACGCTAATGTTCAAGCCGATTCCGTCACTCCTTTACATATTTTTAAGCGTCTCTAAAATTAGTATCTCAACTCGTGCCTTCATATCGGATAAACTATTTTTAAGCTCAAAGTCAAGCTCAATTCTGGACAGCATGGGGTCTCCCGTTCACTAAGAATATATTGTTTTAAAGAGAATCAACACTCAGAAAATTAGATAGAGCAAAAATGAAAGGAGGTGAAATGTAAAGGGCTTAAAATATGGCAACACTGCAATTGCACGAAGTGATAAGTCTTTGAACAGTTGTTGCGCGACATCTGATGTAGAGTTGAGCGACATCTGATGTAGAGTTGTTGAATCTTTCTGGTTCATAGCTCTTATTCATTATTTTACTTTGGAGGGGTTAAGTGCTATGGGAACACCGAAGGAACACATATTATTTTAAATTGATGTCGCGGCTTTATATCGAACCCACAACCTTCTGTGTAACAGTTCAACATGATAACCATTGCACCACAACGTCCACAACAATGGCTTTAAAAATTGTTCGAATCTTTTTAGCTTAAGAACCTCTTAAAATGTATTGTACAGGTCAGAAATAGTCTAAATACATTTAGCTAAATTTGTCAAACTTTTCGCTGGAAATATATTGAACAATATTAGGGGTATAACATTTTTTGCTGGTTCATAACAGTAAGTAGAGAATTTTTCCGAAACTTCAAGGGACATACAAAGACTTACCTAATTCATTGTATTAAAAAATTATATTTAATTATGTTTAATATTTACCTAAAAAGAAACAAAAAAGAAAGATTATTATTAAATATTAAAGAAAAACAAACGTACTTTTTCTAAATATAAAATATAAATACACATAAAATAATGTTATCGTATCAATTCTAAAGGCTGTCATTGACAGCAAACCCGCACAATAATAAAAAGTAATACAGTGACAGACAATTTAACATATTCACTTCGGGTTTTTTTGGAATTTTATACAGTGAGATAATTATCTGCAAGATATTAATGAATTTTTGTATTAAAAGTTTTAAGTTAAACTGGAACTCGTCCATTGGAACTTTTCATTAAATTAATGCAAGTTTTCATAAATTTTTATGAAAAATATTATTCTAGTTATTAAAAATTTGATTCACTCAATGAAGAAGTTTCATTAAAAAAAAAATAGTTTCATCAAAAGTTTTTCAATAATTTTAGGAATTTCTTTGTTCACTTTGTGAAGAAAAATTTCATTAGTTTACTGAACATTTTCAATAGTTTTCATCTGGTTTTCTCAATTTTAGAGATGTCCCCATGACACAAAATTTGTTATAGTTACTATAAGAATTCTTATAATCCGTATTTCTCATTTTTGGTAACAACGCACAGTGGGGAATTGGAAAAAATAATAGTAATAAATATATAAACTTCTAAAATACTGATCCGATCTGTACGAATCAAATTGAAAATTGTTAAAGAGGTCATAATCTTTTGTAATATTGTGATTGGGTCACCTTGTTTTGGTACAGGGTGTACTTATAGGTTGTCAAAGTTGACTACCTCGTGTATAAAAAACTTTTGTAAATGTGGATCGATTTTAAAAATTAGTTTCTAGTTGTACAAGAACTTGCCTAATATCGAATGCAAGTCGAAAGTCGGAGCTTTTTAAAAAAAATCTAGAAAAATGTAAAAAACGCCATTTTGAGCAAAATTCAATTCGCAATATCTCTAAAACTATTCATGCGATTTAAAAAAAGTTTTAAAAATCGTGCTACGAGTTTCAAAATTAATAAAAAATTATGTGTCACACAATATATTTTTGCTGAGACTTTTAAAAAAATTTTAACATTCGGAAACTTTAGTCGCAGGGAACCAAGGTTGAGCTTTCCGATTTCTCTAAAATTCGTATCACATAATTTTTTTATGAAGTGGTACAATAATCCGCACAATTTTTAATGATAACCGAAATTTTAAATAAAATTTTAAATTTAAAAAAATCTTGAACAATTTTGTAGAAATAAACCAATAAAAACAGAAACAAATTAAAAAAACTTTTTTAGTTTGAGCTAAGCTTTTAATATCTTAATGACTGTAAATGATATTTAAACGAGAATATTCATAATTCAAAAAAATTAACATCAGTTAAAAAACTAATTTAAAGATGGATCTTTTTAGGATAAAAAAAATTGTATTTTCAAAATTTGTTATTTTTCACAAAATCTTCTGTCCTGAATTTAATTATTTGTTGTATGTCAAGATATTCATACCAAATTGTAAGAACACTTTGTTTCATAACCCAAAATCAAAAAAAGTTTTGAAGTCAGCGTGCAATTTTTTTGAACTCTTTTTAACACTCTCAAAGTAATTTGTTTTTGTCGAAAGTTTGTAATTTTCGATAAACCAAAAAATGTCATGGCAAAACAAAGCTAAATTTTTATTTTAAAATTTAAAGAACTTTTAAATTAGAGTATATACTCATGATTTTTCTTTATCTTACAACGTTTAGTACTCCAGTTTAAAACTTTAAAAAAATCTGTCCACATTTACAAAAGTTACACGCCCCAAAAGATTTTTTATACACGAGGTATTCAACTTTGAGACCTGTAAGTACACGCTATACTAAAACAGGGCGACCCGATCACAATATTACAAAAGATCCCAGGGACCGTAAATAATGATTATTGTTCGTTTTTTAAATCAAAAAATCAATCACTTAGAACAGACATAAAAAAAATTTATTGCGCCATTATTATTATTTTTTGACAGTCTTTGCAAATCCGTCATGATTTTTAAATTTCTGATTTTTAAAGTTTTCTTCAATGGTAATGATTATTTTTGAGTAATAATAAAAAAAAATCTGCCATAATCATTATTTTTGAGCAAAAAAAATAAAACTCAAAAATAATCATTATTTATGATTTTTATTTTTTTCGCTCAAAATAAAACTCATTTTCAATGACCAACTCGTGGTACTATGCCAAAAATTTGGTTATAGACCTAATATGCATGTATACTAGGCATTAAGAAAAGTAAAGCTGGTATGTAAATCTATACCCAATTTAAAAAAAAAAAATAAAAAATCAATGTCACGAAGACTGCAATCTGTTATAATTCAAATTGAAAGCAAACTAATACTAAATTTTTCCATATCATTTTTAATTTTAAGAATATTAAGTCTTTTTATAGATTGTTGTTTAAATTGCGTAGGAGTAAAATACTATAACTAACTCGGTCAGTTATAAGGAATATTCCAAAGTGAGCACAATATTAAAATTATTAAAATTAATAATAATAAAAATAAATATTAATAATAATAATAATAAATATTAATAATAATAATAAATTACCGCAACCATTGCTTGATGTTGCAGCTCGTTGGAATTCAACATATCATATGTTGAACACACTCCAAAAGTTCGAGGATTTTTGTGAAATGCACCTTAAAAATTCTATGAAAGTGAGTTTTATTTTGAGCGAAAATAATAAAAATCATAAATAATGATTATTTTTGAGTTGTATTTTTTTTGCTCAAAAATAATGATTATGGCTGATTTTTATTAATATTACTCAAAAATAATCATTACCATTGAAGAAAATCCTTAAAACTCATAATATAATCATTATTGTGTAATTTTTATTATAAAACTCATAATGATTACGGTCCCTGAAAGATCCTATGGGGAATGAGGAGTCAATTGTCTTAAAAGTGACTGGTTAAAGAAGGACTTATCACAGGGCTGGTATAATTTAATACTGAAGTGGGTTAAGCAGTGTCAATTGTCCTAAAATTACCAATCCTGTGACTGGTAAAGGGAGGACATATCACTTAACCAGAATGCTTATTAACAAGAAAAAGCCAGTTGACCAGAATTTTACCCATTGGAAGCTGTTTAGTTTTCGTTTATTTTATACGACATGGCCTTTTGCGACAGTCTTGTGGTATGTCCATCTTTGGTTAGTCTTAGGGGATTCCACTATGTGGTTTAAAGCAGGACAAATTACCCCCTCCTATGACAAGCCAATGTTAAAGTTGCCAGTTGTTTACATAGGGTAGGGTTTAGCAGAGGACCGGTCTCTGGCACGAAGGGACCGATCCTGTGGCACACGCAGAACCGGTCCCATTCCCCATAGGGAACTTACACCTTTTTATAATTCCCAGTTTGATTTGTAACAATCGGATCAGTAGTTTAGAATTTCTATATTTATTACCATTATTTTTTTTTTAAATACCCCACTGTGCAACGTTAGTTACTTCTTATGACAATTATAATAAAAATAACTCAATTGATTTTATTATGCTGTATAACACTGTATGCCAATAAAACATTGAAAGGTTATTTAGAATATCTACAATAATAGAAAAAGTATTTAATAAATTTTCCTATAAACTTGACATAAAATAAGAAAAATTTATATAGAATATAATTTTCTTTGAAGCATTATATTTGCTAAACAGCTCAAAAAGAAATACAAACAAATTGACAGAGTTGAACAAAAGAATCAACAGCAACCTCATAAAAGAGATTATATATAAACTGAGTTGTCAAGACCAAAATACTCAAAAACACAGGAGTAAGAAGAATATAACACAATAAAAACAAAAATCAACTACAACGTTACTCACTCACTTAGTGACTGACTCAAAATCGCCTTGCCTATACCGCTGGAGCTAGAAACTTGAAATTTGGCACAGAGGCCCATCCTCCGCTAAGACGGGATTTCAGGAAATTCCTACGGGGTGGTGCAATAAGGGGAAAAGTCTCCCCATTGGTGTCATGACCAAACTCCTTGCGATAGAAAGCTGAAATTTTCAATAAGTGTTCTTTCAGATATGACCAAACTCCCTGGTATGGCCCTTTTTGGAATTTTGCCTAGAAACGTTGTAAAATAGGGACTAATAGGGGGAAAAAGACTAACCATTGGCGGCCTGGCCAAACCTTGCGCTTAGGCAAAACGCGTTTTAATCATTAAAGTGTAAACGCCATATTATATTCGGTATTTGATAATGTGTTGAACATTATTTGCGGCATCTGTTCTTTATATCGATGTTCACAAAGTTGACAACTTGTGACAGACGATTTAAATACATCCTGAAATAAGGATGCCAAATTACTCAGAATTTCTAAGAAGCCGTTTGGCATTATTAGCTTATATTGTAACTTTACAGTAACTTTATTGTTAGTTCAATTGTTTGCTTTATAAAAAAATGTACTTCGTCAAAGATTTAGTGAAACAAAATATGAACAACCTGCTAAATTCGGGCAATAGAAGATTCAAGACCATGGTTGGCAAACACTACCTCTAAAATACAGATAACAGTTTAGTACCGTTTCAAGGAACTATTTTTATCTTGAAATAATACTAACCAAATAACTTAAAATAACGTTAAAAAATAACATAACGATATAACTTGAAATATCGTTAAGATACCCTAACGAAATAATTACAAAATACAGTTATCCAATACCGATAACCGAATGAAAGAGTTGCCAACCCTATTCAAGACGTATTCTTCAGAAAATACGGAAATTGTGGATTAGAATTAGTTTTTGCAAAATTGATTTAAAATATTCATATAAAGCAAAAAAAAATATTTATGGTGATGGAACAAAGAGGAAATGTTTACACACAGAGAAAAATGTAGATATTTGCCAACTACAATTTGGTTACTAGGACTCAAATTCGGTTATTACGAAGTTTAGTTGTTTAGTACAACAGAACATTAGTTTTCACAGCAAAGTTCGGCTAATTCAACTGAATTTTAATTCCAACACCCAATATATTCAGAAATCTAATTTAAGTATCGTTGTACTAACAGAATTTATAAGTTCTTACCATTAAAATACACTTTTTCAATTCGGTTGGCACTTTATTTCTCTGTGTGTATAATAAACGCAGGGAATTTTCGAAATATCTTCTGGCATCACCGGTAAAGTTTCCCCTTGGCGGACTACAGAAATTCCTTTGGTCAGATATTTGAAAGTTAGAATAAATATTTCTTTGAATATGAACTAGCTCAGTAAAATTATACTTTTTGGATTTCCGGACAGGAACGTGGTAAAACTAGGCTTGAACGCAGGGAAAACACTAACTTTGGCGGCCACGCCAAACCTTTGAAGCGAGGAACTTAGAATTTGGTATGTTGGTTCCTTATCAGGAGTAAACATCTGTATAGAGCGGACATCTGTATTGACGAGATTTTTGGAAATTCCTACGAGGAGGGACAAAAAGGGGAAAGTCTCACATTTTTTCTTAATCAGGAGTAGACATCTCTGCAGAGCCGATTTATGGAAATTCGGTATGTGTGTACTAACTACGAGTAGGCATCTGTAAAGAGCGTATTTTTGAAAAATTTTATGGAGAGGGGTAAAAATAGTTAAACTCCCTCCTTGGCGGCCTGCCTAAACCAATTCGGGAAGAAATTTGGAATTTAAAATGTATGTCCAGGATCGTTCTAAAAATAGGGGCCAAAAAGCTGTACAGTTTTTCCCTTGACAATCTGGAAGAACCGCTTAAGCGACGTACTTGAAATTTGGTGTGTGGGTCTTTATTGGCTAAAAGTTTTAAATTCCTTGGAATGTGTCCTAAATTGGTTCTTTTAGAATTTTCACAAGGAACGTAATAAAAATGTTTGTACAAGAGCGAAAAAATAAAATTAGAAAAGTTTGTTCTTCCATCCCCTTAGACAGTATTTTTGGAAATGCCTGCTAGGCGGGATGAAAAGTATCCCCAATGCCGGCATGCCTATACCATTTTATTAAGACACCGAATTTATAAATAATTGTTCGCTGTTGTATGGGCTAATTGACTGATAAGTTATATACTTTTACTTTTGAAGAGAACGGCGTAAAATGCGGATTTATTTAGGAAATGTCTACAGGGAGGGACAAAAAGACGTAATGGATAACGATTAACACAAAAAGTCTGGAATTTAAAATATATTTTTTTTAATTTATTGAATATAACTTTTGGGTTTTTATAAAATCTTGATATAAATGGTGTTTAAAAGAAGGAAATTCCAACTTTAATGACCTATGGAGTTCCATTAAAGTATAAATCTAAAAGATTTAATCACAAAAAATCCGCTTAAAAAGGATAAACTAATTTATTGAAACAAGTTCCTTAAAAAATAATTAATTTCCAATATAACCGGTAATGTTATATATCCAGATATACAACATTACCGGTAACGAAGTATTGGGCTTTTAAGCTTGTCATATACATAAAAATATTTTTGAACTGAATCAATGACACTTGAATAAATATTGAACATATGAATTTTTAATGAAGCTTACAAAAAAAAAATTCTAAAAGCACTATTATTTTCTCTCATTTAGAGTGGCATATTTTTGTATGAAGAAAAACATGTATGACCTCGCATCACCTCATATATAAGCATGAATGAGTGCATACATGTTCATAAATGAATTAATATACAGTGCACTCGCGAAAATATGAACGCCCCAAAATATGAACATTTTTTTTCTTCCATTGACTACTCTAAAATATGAACTTAGTGACTTATGAGCTTTAAAATATGAACAGCTTATTTTTGTATTTTTAACGGATTTTATCAACCTACGCAGTCTAAATCAACAGGGTAGTGGTTCAACTGCATTATAATTTGGGGATTTCCCTAGCTGTTTGCTTTTAAATTGTCTTCACCTGTCAATCAAAATTTCTAACATACAGTTAGTTAGTGCTCAGAATCAGCTAGAATTCCTTATTCGTTTTGTGAATATAAATTTAACGTGAAAAGTTCTTAAATATGCATAAAAAAGCATAAGTTTTTAAAAGGTGCAAGTGTAACTTTTAAACTGTAACTTTTTTAAACAAGTAACTTTTAAATTTTGTTTCTTTTTCAAAAATTGATTGTTTTATTTAATCCAATAAATAAAAAATTTAACATAAGAAACTTTTATTTCTATTGGAAAAAGTTTTTAAAGGTAAATTAGATGCCATTCGCTGAACCATCTTGCAAAAGTGAACTGGCTTGATTTTAATGAGTTCATATTATCGCGAGTACACTGTATGTTGATTTTTAACCGGGTATTAACATATTATATATTTAAGGCACATTTAATGTTTTCCCCATGAACCGAACTTTCTTCTATTTTTTCAAGAAATATTTGGTCAGATTTGTCTGTATGTCTTATGCACAAAAATACTCTTATCGATTGGGAAATGGGATGATAAATTGCGCAAAAATAGTAAAATATAGTAAAACCGGAGAAAAAAAACGCGGATTTACTTGTTAAAGCTGCACATTTATAAACCAATAAATATTAAATTTTTAAAATTCTATGTATAAAAAACTGCTTCAAAACATGTAAAACTTTAATGCGATTTTGCAAAAAATCTGGCCCATAAGTGAAAAAACTGGGTACGCCATTAAAATCAGCGTGATTAAAATATTTAGGATCAATGGACGGTACTGTTGTTTTCGATTTTAGGGGTTAATTTTGTAGCGCTGTGTTATTTAAATGTTCATGTTTTTTTTAAAGCTCTTGATATTATTCCCAAACTATTATATTACAAACAAGGTAATTTCCATAACCATTTAATTTTCTAATACAAATAAATATACACTAAATTTATACAATTCAATTAATATGGCAGACAACAATACTCAACAATTTTGAACTTTGTGCAAAAAAAAAAAAAAAATGGAATACACAAAAAATAAAAATCACAAATGAAGCTCGTAAACATTCACTCATTCCCCCCTCATTTATTTTCACAGTCGCATAATCTCAGCATAATACCAGACGAGCCCCCTGTGGTTTTTTGTTTAACATATACGTACAATAAAACTGACCGGCCTATAGTTATTCCGGCATTACAATCGAATTATAATTAAACAAAAAAAAAAGTTGTTATTGTTGTTGGTAAATATGTGTGTGTGTGTGTGTGTGTGTGCAGACATAGCAGCTACACATATACAAGTATATGTATAGCAGGGTTGGCAAAAGTATAACACTGGTGCCAGTAGTGGAACTCGAGCGGATTGTCGTTAACACGCGAAATTTTCTTGAATATTATCAAATATCTTAAATGTTATAAGAAACATTTTGTTACAAGTTACCCAGGAAAATTTTGGTAATGGGTGCGATAAAGTAATGCATTACCATGTTATGTGTACTCCTTATTTATATCATTATTTTCCAAGAAAAAGTAATGAGTTACCGATAATGGGTTACGTAATGCATTGCTTTGAATGAATACTCCTTATCTTGAGCATTATTTCGAAACATAAAGTAATCAGTAATTTGTTTCACAAGAATCAAAGTTCCACAAGCTTTTAAGAACATAAATACAATTATAAAAAAAGAAATTGCTGAAAATTCAGCTACAATGACAGAAAATAGTATCTGAAATTGGGCCAGCAGAATTTTCAGTGAATTTTGGAATCACTGTCTGCTAAATTTAGGTGACCTAAATTAGAACTGAATTTGAGTTGACAATGGTAGTTAAATTAACTAAGAATTTAGCGAAATCAACAGAATTTTTAAGCTGAATTAATAAAAAATTTCTGCTAGATCTGAACAGAGGCAGGCTCATATATATCACTACTTAATATGTACGGAGTAAAAATTTTTGGTCCATTTTGCTCCATCTCGCTTAGTTTCCGAGATATAGGCTATTTTACAGGGACCGTAAATAATGATTATTGTTCGTTTTTTTGAATCAAAAAATCATTCACTTAGAACAGACATAAAAAAAAATTTATTGCACCATTATTATATTTTTTGACAATCTCTGCATATCCGTCATGATTTTTAAATTTTTGATTTTTAAAGTTTTCTTCAATGGTAATGATTATTTTTGAATATTAATAAAAAAAAAATCAGCCATAATCATTATTTTTGAGCAAAAAAACTAAAAAATAATCATTATTTATGATTTTTATTTTTTCGCTCAAAATAAAACTCACTCTCAATTGGGTTTGTTTTATGAGGATATGCAACTATGTTGGTAAGAAACCTAAAAAAAAGTCATAAATTGAAAGTGAGTTTTATTTTGAGCGAAACAAATAAAAATCATAAATAATGATTATTTTTTATTAAGGTCCCTGCTATTTTATGATTATAAAACAAAAAATATGACGAATCAACGCCATCTTTAGGTAAGAGTGATAGCTGAGACACAAACAAATAATGGTTTGAAAACAATTATGGTTAAAATTAACTGGCAAAAAGTTAGTTCAAATACATATAAAATTTGTCATTTTTTTTTTAAAGAGAAGCAACACTCTGGAAATTCATATTTATTAATGTGTTGCTCTCTTTGAAATGGGTAAAGGGAGAGATGAAAGCTGGGGAAAGAGTTGTTGCTCGCCACTTGATGGAAAATTGGCGAACAATTTAAATTTTTTTTTATGCATAGCCCTGATTCATTATATTACTTTATTAAATGGAGCTGTGATATGTATAAGAGAAAGAAAACTCATCCCCGTAGCCGGGGATCGAACCCGTTACCTTATGTGTACCAGTTGAACGCGCTAACCACTAGATTTAGGTGAATTTTGAACTAACTTTTTTATGAGTTTAGTATCGCTTTTTTTTAAACATTTTTATCATTAAAAGTGTCGAAATTCCGCTTCAAAACTAGCAAAATTTTTTGGAATTTTAGAGTTCTAAAATCTAAAATGTTTTGATGGGAAAAAGCCTCATAACCGAAGAAATAAAATAAGTGACAGAAAATTTAACAAAAATGTTAAATGCTTTCATAAAATTGCTGAAAACACACTTCTAAAACAGCATATAATTTTTTTAAATGCAAAAAATATTTATAAAAAAGTTAGATCGAAAATTAAAAATAAAATAAAAAAAATTTAAAAGCAAACGAATTTTAAAAGATTGTATAAGAAAAGGGATTTAAAATGTGTAATAGGTGGCAAGCGACAAATTTTTACTAAAAAATTATCTTTTTGTGGCAC
This sequence comes from Delia radicum, assembly GCA_021234595.1. Taxonomy (NCBI): domain Eukaryota; kingdom Metazoa; phylum Arthropoda; class Insecta; order Diptera; family Anthomyiidae; genus Delia; species Delia radicum. The sequence continues at coordinate 262,068,676 of CM037851.1, read as the reverse complement.
GCAACAAAAAAAAGTCTTGCCCGACCCTGATATATACAGTAAAGTAGATTTTAATACATAACAAAACTTAGCATATACCGGCAACAGAAACGTACTGCATATTAACACCATCCGAATGAACGAGTAGCTAAACATATGGGATATAAAGTTGAAAATATTCAAAAAAAAAAATTTTGTTTAGGTTCTACACTTCAATTCCGTTTAACAAATATAAAATATACAAAAACACTTATTTTACACATTTCCTATAAAGTCATCGTCAGGGCAGCGACTTTCATGCAAATGCATGTTTGTAGTCAGTACCTCAAAATCGATGTTGACCAAATACTTTTCCGAATCAAAGAATTACCAACAAAAAGGCATCGAGTTGTTGTTGCACAGTTTTGAATATTTCGTATATTTTTAATTTAATCGCATAATTTTGCAAACATTAAAATTATGAATTAAATAAAAATAAACAAGAGAAAGCATTTGTAATCCTTAACATGTCATTGATTTGTCATTTCTTAGACAATTTTTAAAAATCCACAAATTTTAAGTGCATATTTTTTGGTTTTTAGTGTATATTTCCATTTAAGTGCATATTTTAAATGCATATTTAAAATGCATATTTTAAATGCATATTTTGGAATTTCTACTGCATGTTTGCATAAAAGTCACTGCCCTGGTCATCATGTTGACTTTACGAAAAGCATTTAAAACACCAACATATGAGATGCCGAAAACGAAAACGAGAAAAAAACTTTATCCTTTTAGTTTCTCGCTATAAATGGGATTTCGAATGATGGTTTGTTGTAATGGTTAATGCAGTTTTGTATTGTCTGTATTTTGGTTAGAGGCTCTTAATATTTAAAAGCATATCCCTGGCCATAAGTTGATACATCGTAACTGTCATTTGCTAACAACTGAAGGATTTGATTAATTTCTATCTAATGGACAGATCTTTAAAGAATTCATTCAATTTGAAAATGAATTTACTAAAATTGAATTCAATTTTTAAATCGAGGAATGAATTCTTTAACAAGAAAATTCTAACAAGGCGGGCGCAGAGCTGTGACTGAATCATTCATTTTTGAATTAATTCGCGAATCATTCATGCACTGAATTAGTAAAATTTTGAATTAATTTTTTTCGCCAAAAAAACGAATTGAATGAAATTTGAATCGATTCATATGCATTTGGCTGGAATGAATTGCAATTCATTTTAAATCAAATGAATTCGGCAAAATGAATTGCAATTCATTTTCAATTCAAATGAGTTTGGCGATATGAATTGCAATTCATTTTCAATTCATTTGTATTAAATTGATTTTGAATTAATTCAAATGAATTTTATGAAACTCTTCATCACATATAAGAAAATTTTATAAATATGATGAATAACACGGTGCAATATTTTTTCTAATTCATTTGAATTAATTCAAAATCAATTTAATACAAATGAATTGCAATTAATTTTTCTAATTCATTTGAATTAATTCAAAATCAATTCAAGTCAAATGAATTGCAATTCATTTCGCCAAACTCATTTGAATTGAAAATGGATTGCAATTCATTTTGCCGAATTCATTTGAATTGGAAATGAATTCCAATTTATTTTTACCAAATTCATTTGAATTAATTCAAATTTCATTCAATTCTTTTTTTATGTGAAAAGAATTATTCAAAATTCAATTCAAATTCGTAATGAATTGAAATCATAAATGAATGATTCATTCACAGCTCTGGCGGGCGGGCATCCCGATCTGAACTCGCCGATTTTAATGAACTTTGGATATGTTGTAAAGGACCAAAAAAGACACTTATTTTATTTTAGCTGCCCAATCTCACATCTAAGGGTTAAAAAGTAGGCAGTGTTAAAGTACTCAAGAAAACAAACATTTTGATCTATATTGCATCTATCAACGGAGGGACAGCAGACCCCCAGGTGTTCGTTAGAATATTCCAGAAGGTCCGCAAAAAACAAATGGGACATATATTAACCATTCGTCGTCAAAGGATTGAATTTTATATGTTTTATATGTTCATTTAAGATAATTTCAATAGATATTTTCAATAAAACTATCGAGCTGATATCAAAATTTTGCGTGGGACTTTATGGATTTCAAAACAAAAAACGTCACTTTTCCAAAACTTAAAAAAGTTAGATTTTTTTACATTTTTTACATTGTTTTGTTTAATCTCATATATTATTTCAATTTTTCCAATCCAATTATATATTGCCGGGCTATTAACGTATGTTATAACATATCGTAAGATACAATTAATAGTGTCCGACCGAGTACTCGGCTTCGGCTTCGGAGTTCGGCCAAAAAGTGAAGTTCGGCCAAGTTCGGTGTTCGGCCAAATTTTGGCCGAATTTGGCCGAACTACCGAACTTTAAGTAATCCTAAAAAGAGAATAACAGGTTCATCAATTTGGGATAGACATGATGCAGTACCAGACTTAGAAGTAGCAGAACCAAACGAAAATTTTATTGAAAAAGAAATTAAAATGTTTATTACGGAGCCTTTAAGTCCCGAAATATAAATATATTTGAGTATTGGAATTCAAGTCCATTTACAAATATAAAATCTGTAGCAATAAAATGTTTATCGGCCCCACCAACTAGTGTAGCTAGCGAACAGCTGTATTCTGATAGACGAAGCAATTCACATGGTGTGAATGCGGAAAAATTGCTTTTCTGTAATCACTGAAAAACTTTTTAATTTTAAATATTAAAATTTAAGTTTTTTTTTTTCTATATCAACTTAAAAATCGATCAACTATTTTTCTTTGACTATAAAATATAGTACAAATATTTTATTCTTTTTTTTTACTTAAAATAGTACAACTATTTTCCAAATATGATTTTTTAAATTTGTATTTTGTTTATGTTTAATAACTTTTTGGTTTAAATTTATTGATCTAAAAAAACAATTTATATATTTTTTTATTAAAACAAAAAGTTCGGCTTCGGCCGAACATTGATATTATGGCCGAAGTTCGGCTTCGGCTTCGGCTTCCGCAGAAAAAAATTAGTTCGGTCGGACACTAACAATTAAATATGCCGAAAAATTACAGTGGCAAGTAAAATTGTATCTTACTACACATGATGTCATACTTAACTATAATAAATTTTACGAAACTGGATCACATTTTATAAGATTGTATATTATTTTTACTCAGGTGGTCGAAAAAACAATTATCCTGAAAGGAACTGCATGATCTTTTATCAAAAAATCGGGTGTAGGTTTTTAAATAACGGATGACAGGCAATACCGCTAAAATACCGCTATCAATTCAATACCCTTAAACTGACTACCGTTATCCCTAAAATACCATTATCGAAATAATAGAAATGACGTTATCCGTAAAATCCGTAATTAAAACATTAATACCCTTCAAATACAGTTACCGAAATAACGAAAATACCGTTATCGCTATAATACCGTTACCAAAATTAATAAAATACTGTTAACGCTAAAAAATCGTTATCGAAATATCTGAAATATCGTTAACTCTAAAATACCGTTACCGATATAAAGAAAATAGCGTTAATCTTACCGATACCCGCATTCGAATCGATCACCATTCACCTTTTAAATGTATTATTATGCGTTTGTTACATTATTTTTATTTTGTCCAAAAGCCAATTTTAAAATTTTTGCAGTTTTTTCGATGTAAAACCAAATCAGCAATTAATTTGAAAACATTAAGTATAAAATTTATTTATTTAATTAAAAAACTGAGACTTCGTTACTGCATTAGCGTGGCCCATTTTGACCACTTGGTAGAATTAGCTAGGTGCTCGAAAAAATTATGACAAAGTGCGTCATTTTAAATAAATTGGTCAAATTTCAAGACCCTACGACGATTGGAAGACCTTGCGACGAGATCAAATAAGTTGACGAAATGGGTAAAAATTCCATATACATATTCATAATTTTAAGTTTAAGAAAAAAAAACTATATACAATGCAAGAGTTACTAAAGATAATAAGCCTCATATCATACGGTCAAAAAGTTTGCATAAAAAGGACTACGAGAACCGCCAAAGTTCAAAAAAGCTAGTAACAAAAATATGATTTTCGAGTTGATTCAAAACAAAGGAGGCATTATTAAAACTGCTGCTTTAAATTTTTTTTTAATTTTTGTTAATTTTGATATATTAAGTTAACTGTATTTACTAATTGATTTTGTTATTCCTTTTTAAATAGTAAAATAAAAAATTAATTAATTGATTTTTTGTTAAATATTATTAATTTTCCATTGGTTTTACATTTATGCGGGTTAAACTCATTTGCTTTTTTTTTAACTTACGAAATTTAGTGAAATTAATGGAATTGGCCAATTCATTCAATTCCTTAAAGTTGGTCAGGGAATTCATTCCTAAAATTTAAATTCATTTCATATAATGGGTACTAGGGAATGAATTATTCAAAGCTCTGATAATGGAGAAGTCGTTTGGCCTGCTTTTATTAAATACAGTAACGTAGATTAAAATGTTAGTTTAAAGTTATCAAATTATGACCATTGATATACAAGAATAGACGAATCTATAAAGTAATGAAAACTGAAGTGATTTTGTTTTTTAATCAAATTAACTCAACATATGAGGCATTTCATACTAACTGACCCGCTTCATGAAAATACTGTAAGACGAAACTCATTCTGGAAGGTTTTAAGTGAGCTTATTTTATCGAACTTTTCTTCGATAACTTCTAGTGTCCGACAGAACAGTTCGGCCAAAAAACTATATTTTGTCGTTTTTTGATATCTAGAGGCAATGATGACAAATTTCGGTATTGGAAAAATGTTTGTTGAGCCGATTTAATTCGATTTTGTGTATAAAATTTAAGAGAAAAGCCGAAGTTTAGCTATAAAGTTAAAAGTTCGGCCGCCGAACTATTTTCAATTTGGCCGAACTTTCTGTGGCCGAACAGTGAATTCATTGCTCAACTAAAGACTTTTCTTCAAATTTGACACTCAAAATAGTATCTAATCAGCCCAATAAACATTTTTCCATCCGCCAAATTTGTCCATAATGCTTTAAAATACCGAATACAGACCAAATGCATTTTCTGGCCGAACTGTTCGGTCGGACACTAATAATTTCTCTCAAAAAAAAGAATTTAATGTAAATCAACCCATTACTTTTAAATGGCTATATTTTTTTACTGAATAAATACACGGAGAGAAAAATTTTGCTATTTGCCAACTGAAATTCAGTTACTACATCTCAAATTCGGTTATTACGAATTTCAGTCGGTTGGTACAATGGAACATTAGTTTTCACAACAAAGTTCGGTTAATTCAATTGAATTGTAGTTGTAATACCCAAAATATTCAGAAATCTTATATAAATATCGTTGAACTAACTGAATTTATAAGTTGTTACTATTAAAATATACTTTTCAATTCGGTTGGCACTTTATTTCTCTGTGTGTATAATTAAGTGGTTTAATTAATACACCTAGAATAATTCAACATCCTTACTATAATCGTAAATAAAAAAAAAATTGAAAATTCCTAATGAACCAGTGTTTTATATACCTGCAAAGATTGATTGAAAAATTAATCACTCAGAAATAAACCTGTGAAAATAGCAGAAAAAGCAACTAAAAATTAGTTAAAAATGACGTTGCAGAAATAAATGCTAAATACCAGATTTTTTTTCTGAATATTAATTAAATGAGAAGAGCAAATATAAAACAGTTAACTTTACAAAGTTTCAGTTACATTCGAGTTGAATTTTAGTTAATTAAAAATAGCAATTTACTCTGCTAAAAATAGCAAAAACTTTTACTAAATATTTGTAGACTAAAAATAGCAAACAAAAACTGTAATATTAACATAATGTAATATATTACCTTAAATTAAGTAGATTTAAAATAACAGTATATTTTGCTAAAATCAACAAAAATTGTAGATTTATGATTTTTAAAGGGCAGATTTTTATGCGCATTAAAAAATATTAAAAACATTTTTTTTTTAATTTGACAATTTTTATGATTTTTTTTTGTATACTAAAGACTGAGATCGAAATAAGTATAACATGATTTTTCTCTTGTAAGTTTTCTCTTATGTAAAAATTTTAAATTTTCATAATCAAGTTAGCTTAAAAAAACGTGCCAAAAATCGTGTACCAACAACCAGCCTTATGGGAAGTTTATGTCGCCTTTAAGTGGTTCCTAAACAAAAAAAGGCATAAAATCAGTTGCTTTCCGACTCTTTTTGAAAGGACGAACCTTTTGTCTAATGATGCTATCATTTTAGGATTGGGAAAGCACTTGTTGCGAGCAATTGTGCAACCCGTTAAAGTGCCTTGCCAGCGGTGAACAGTGGGATACATCACAAAATTTTTGAAAAAAATTCTGCCATTTCTTACTCAGTCCGATTGCAATGAAATTTGGAACAGGCATAAGTGGCGTAATTTCGAGATTAAGTTCTGATTTTGAACCTTCCAGATCCAATGGGGGCGGCAATATGACCACCCAAAATAGGAAACTTTTAGCATATCAAATTTTGAGTGCTCCCCATTTTTTGTTTCTAATTCGATTTTCAAATTTCATATTTGTAATCTGCTAGTAGTGATTAACAAAAAACATGCTTACATGTATGGGTTATCTCTAATAGTTCCCGATATATTACCATTTGAAAATGAAAAATTCCAAATTATATAACTACATAAATTCTTGATTAAATAAAAAAATTAATGCAACAAACTGTTCCACTCAAAAAACAAGACAATCAAATTTTTGGGACTTTTTCCACAAAAAGTCTTTTACCTCCAGAAAAATATTATTTTTCATAACTTATAAAGTGTGCATACTTTTCTGAAAGGTCTTTTTATATTAAAGTTAGTTGTGTTAAAAAAATGTTTGATTTGTATATACTAGGGTATTCAATCGGTTACACGTTACTCGATTAATCGATTAATTTAAAGTAAACAACTGTTCCAGTAAATAAAAATTACCAATTTCGAGTAAAGAATAACTCTCAAAGTTTGGGTCGATTAATCGAGTAAATCAAAATACAGTAGACTCTTACAAATTAGAGCTTTCAGTAATTCGAACGTCCAGAAATTAGAATCAGTGTTTGCAATACATTAAACGCTATGAAATTCGAGTTTAAAATTCTAATTTCTGAGCGTTTAATGTATTTTGGTTATTTGAACACAGGAAATCCCCAATTTATTTTTATTCTGTTTGAACATAATAAAACTTAAAAGGGGAATCACCAAACTATATATATTTTTCCCTATTTGTTGTTTTTCTGTAGCATTTATGTATATTTTTGGCTAGTTTATTTGTGAAATTTGATACGCGTTAACCAAAGCGTTTTGTTTTCTTGTTTTTATCAAAAAAATTGAATTAAAAAAAATTAAAAAGAGTTTTATTTTAGTTTTTGGAAGTAAATTTACTCAATTTTTTATTTTTTTTTATTTCAAAAAAAAAAACGTTCAGAAATTTGAATAATTCAGAAATTAGAATTGGCTCAAAAACAAAGCGGTTCTAATTTGCGAGCGTCTACTGTATGGTCTATTTTAGTTTATATATTATAAAAAAAAAACAAATTGCTTCGTTAGGGCTGTAACATTTTTACATGACTCTACGATATAGGTAATACTGTCAGATAAAAAATATTTTTCTTTGGTATTTTTGGAGAAGAAATGCCTAACATATCACATTTTTAACAATTTCTAAAGATATTTCTAAGATATCCTTGAACAATTACAGAAATTATTGTAAATGGTCGAAACTTAAAAAAAAATGTGAGGCCAAAAGTTCCGATTTCCATAAATTACGCGAAATTTTTAAGTATCTAAATATTCAACAAAAAATAAAAATCGCAAAACCATTAGATTGTGTTAAATTAAAAGTAATTTAAATACCCTAGTAAAGGGGTTTTTTTATACAGGTATAAAACTTTAAGTTGGCAACACTTTTTTAACTGGCGGCCATTCTGTCAGCTGTCAAGTGATTTATGTTTAGTTTGGTTTGGCATTTCAACATGAATAGAATGACGCCGGAACAACGCTTCAAAATTGTGCAAATTCATTTTAAAAATCATGTTTAGCGATGAAGCTCAACAATTTTATTTTACCTTAAATTTAGTATAATGCAAATAACAGAATATCTTGCTAAAATCAACAGAAGTTTTTGCTAAGAAATTGGGCGTTGTGGTGTAATGCTTAGCGCGTTGGACTGTTACACAGATGGTCCCGGGTTCGATTCCCGGTGACGACTTCATCAATTTAGAAAAATAATATGTATGAGTTTTCTATCACTTATATGTATCGCTACACCCACCTTCGGTGTTCCCATAGCACTTAACCCCACCGAAGTAAAATAATGAATCAGGGCTATGAACCAAAAAGCTTCAATAAATTCGTCAACTCTACATCAGGTGGGCGTTGTGGTGTAATGGTTAGCGCGTTGGACTGTTACACAGATGGTCCCGGGTTCGATTCACGGTGACGACAACATCAATTTAGAAAAATAATATGTATGAGTTTTCTATCACTTATATGAATCGCTGCGCCCACCATCGGTGTTCCCATATCACTTAACCCCACCGAAGTAAAATAATGAATCAGGGCTATGGTGGCGAGCAACAACTGTTCTAAGACTTATCATCTCGCGCAATTACAGTGTTTGAAGCCCTTCATCTTTCATCGCCTTTCATCTCTCCACTATCCCCTTTCCAAAGAAAGCAACACATTAATTAATAGGAAGAATTTCCTGAGTGTTGCTTCTCTTACAAAAAAAAATGTGGCGAGCAACAACTGTTCTAAGACTTATCATCTCGCGCAATTACAGTGTTGCCATGTCTAAAGCCCTTCATCTTTCACAACCTTTCATCTCTCCACTATCCTCTTTCCAAAGAAAGCAACACATTAATTAATAGGAAGAATTTCCTGAGTGTTGCTTCTCTTTTAAAAAAAAAAAAAATGCCAGATTTTTATTCGCACTAAAAAAAAACTTTAAAAATTTAACATTTTAACATTTTAACATTTTCCTAAGATTTTTTTGTCTGCTAATATTTAGCAAATTTTGCGCTGATTTTAGCAGATTAATTTATTACCACCAATATAAATATGCATAATACTAGAACTTTAAATAAAAATATAAATAAATATTTGTAGATCCAACAGATTTATTTTTGTTATTCTTATCTAACTAACATTTAGCAAAGAAAATTCTGCTAATTTTACAAGTGCAATAATTTTTACTAATTTTTTTCTATAAGCGGAAAATATTTATAAATAAATATTTATACATATAAGAAAACTTTTGTAATCCTCTTAGAAAAATTTGCTACAAAACTCCTGGCAATGTTGTCAAATTTCATATTAATCATGTCATTCATTCACTTATGCTCAACATCACATCAAAGACACAACATCATACAGACATAAACAGACAGAAGAAATTAATTACTATAAGATAGAATTAACAAAACATAAAACGAAGTATGAATAGAAAAACATAAACTTTTGCACAGATTTTTTTATGTTGTTAATGTAATGAAAGCGATAAAAAAAAATAGTGCATATATGTATTAAAAAATAATAGAAAAGGGTTGAATTAAAATATATTGAAATAATAACACTCTCCAGAGAGCAAAGTAAAGTACAAGTACATATTATACATTAATGGTGGGGGGAAATGACAAAACACATACCATTGTAAAAGTCAACTAGGAAAAATTTTTCAAAAACTGCACAAGGATTCATGAAACACTACAACAAAATATAGCAGCAACAACAAAAAATAACCCTTAAAAAAATAGAGCTACAAATCGATTAAATAAATGAGTACATACAAACACAGGATAATAGAAAAAAGGACAAAAAATATTATAATAACAACAACAATAGACTTAAACACAAGAAGCTACAGGCAAAATGTAAGGTTAGGCTGAATTTACAAAAATTGATTTCAATTAAACTATTTGTAGTTTTTTTGAAAAAAAAGGTCACATGTTGCAAATTCGTTACGATTAATTTAATTTTTATAGTTTAATAAATATTTACTTAAGATAAAACCCATTTTGTAATAAAAAAAAAAGAAAACTTTTGAGTACATGTTTGATTTTTTTTTCTTGTGACCTGAATAAAATATTTTGGAAGAAATAGAATTGAAACTTTTTTTTGAGAACTAATAAAATTTTGTATGTATCTTATAAAATAAAAGATACAAGAACGACAAATATCCTGAGACTTTTGTTTGGGCGGTGGAATGTGTTTTAGAGCAACAACAACAAACATCTATGGCAAGTATGGCAACCACCAAAAAGCAACAATCATCAAGGTAATATTTAGAGTTGCCAACAAGTATTTATTTTCTAAAACTAAATTGATAAATGGGAACAAATCTCGGCTTTGGTGAACTTTTTCCTACACTGAGAGAATTATCTGCATGATATTAATACATTTTTGCATAGAAGCAATGAAGTTGCACTGGAACTCTCGTCTATTGAAAATGTTCATTAAATTAATGCAAGTTTTCATAAAATTTTTTGAAAAATATAATTTTGTTTATCAAAGGATTTGTTTACTGAATGAAGAATTTTCATTAAAACCCACTTTCATAAAAAGAAAGACGATTTTCATTAATGTTTAGAAAGTTTTCTTTCACCTTATGTATAAAAGTTTCATTAGTTTACTGAAAATTTTCATTATTTTTTGTCCACTAAAGTTTTCTGTGTATAAAAAAACCTTAGATTCTTAAAAAAACAATTAGATTCTAAAAACTTTTCTATAAATTATTAAAATCCGAGGACTTTTTCCATACACTCATAAAAATAAACCTGTAAAAATAGCAAAAATAAAATAAAAATCTACTTAAAATTAGTTAAAAAAACGTTACTGCAAAAATTTGCTGAATTTGTTTGCTAAATATAAACAAGGTAAGAACAGCATAAGTAAAACTGTAAAATTTACAAAATTTCAGTGATAGGTAATTGAAATATAAATTTACTCTGCTAAAATTAAAGAATGGCCCAGTTATAATCTGGACACATTCATAACGTTGTTACAGCGCCCCCATTGTATGAAATTTTAAACCATTTACATATGTTGTTGACAAGACATATACCGTTATTTGACATAATTTTCAAATCTGTCATTCGAATAGTATTTCGTACAGACGCCATTGAACAAAAAAGACGTGAAGAAATTGTGCACACTTTCTTAGAAAATCCAACATTCAGTGGTTCGAAACAAACACATGAATCCTCCTAACTGCCCACAATTCGACCAATCGAAAGATTTTGGGCAAATGTAAAAAATAAATTGAAGAAGAGTAATAAAGAAGCAAAAAATGAAGTTATAATGTTACAAAAATGGAACCAGAATGCTAAAAAAGTAAAGCCGAAGGATGTGCAAAAATTAATGGGAAGCATTAATAAACATGTCCGTTCTTTTATTCGTAACAAAGAAAATTAATTTATTTGTATGATTTTCCTTAAAGCTGAATAAATTTCCTTTAATTTGGTGTATAATTTATAAAAATGTGTCTGTTATTTATAAAGTTATAACTACTTTTGTGCGTCCAGATTATAACTGGGCCATTCTTTAGCAAAAAATTTTACTGGCAAAAACTTTGTAATATCAACCAAATTATTCTAAAAACGTTTTTCTATAAAAAAAATTCTCATATTCTGAGAACTTTTTTCGATAGAAACCTTTTTTTGATTCTAAAAACTATTTTTTACACAAAAATAGTCAGATTCTGAGAACTTTTTCATAAAGAAAAAAACTCATATTTTAAAAACGTTTTCCTATAGAAATAACCTCAGATTCTAAGAAACTTTTCTTTTAGAAAAATTCTCCGATTACGAAAATTTTATCTTATAGAAAATTTGTCATATCTTAAGAACCTCCTCTAAAAAAAATTTCTTTGATGTTAAGATCTTATCTTATTAAAGCATATGAATTCCGAAAAATGTTTTTATAGTTTTAGATTTTAAGGACTTTTTCTTGCATAAATTTCATAGATTTTGAAACAATTTCTGTACATCTGGCAATACTTGAAAAATGTTTGTGTAACGCACTTGTGATTGTTGGGATACACGTATGACAAAAATTAAATACAGTTTGTGTCACAAATACAAATTACGGAAAAGAAGCAAGTCATCAATATTTTATTATTGTAGGAATACCGGGGAAGAAAACAGGACGATAAACGGAACAATACGAACAATTGACGACAAGTACTAATAATATTATGAGTATATTAAAATGTTTCTCTTGATTTGCTTTTTTTTTAGATTCTCAGAGTTTGTTTTCAAGATTTTGGTTAGTGAGAGTATAAAACTTCTCAATAGCTCTCAATGGAGTCACTACTACACGTCTTTTAGATGGCGCACTTTTTTAGACCTTTTGTTTTTTGCATACACAGCTTCGTATGTTGCTGTAGTAGTTGTAACAAAACTAAATGTACATTACTCGATTATTTTTAATAGATACATATCTTTTGCCGACTTTTAAATAACTGTGAGAAATTTATAACAACTGTATGGGGGCGATTAACCCTCAAAAACAAAAAATATGAAATAAAACCAATAAAAACAATAGCAAAACGAGCATAAGGTGAAATTGTTAGATGTTTTTGTAAGAGTGCTCAACATAAACTCTCTAAAACTTAAAACTTTTTTGTATACAATCAAGTTAAGATGAAAAACTTTGTTTTTGTACATAAATAACAAAATTCTAAAACTTTTGAAATACATTTTGAAAAAATAATAATCTAATTGTTTATTTATTAACTTTTAAATGTTTACACATTATTCCTTATCAATTTTCTATACCTGAGTAATTCCAGAAATTTTCGATACGGCCATCGGATATTTGACTTCGGGTATCGTTGAAAATAAACACATTGATATTCAATGTTCATATGATATATGTGTTGTATTAAGTTTTTAAAAATTCGGTGCAGTTAGAGTTGAATAGCGGTTTGAAGTTCCGTATTTTTATCAAAACTGAGAGAAATGCCTCATGTTTAAACTGCTCTAATTTTTTAAGTTTTTATCCGACTTTTACGAATCTTACTTAGTATGAAATATTGAATCTTCAACTTTTAGATATTTCTTAGATAATCCTACAGTCTCTTTGGAGAAAGTGCAAAATGGGGTGCAAAAATGCAAAAACTGAATTTTTTTCGTATATTTGAAATACTACATCTTTGATTTTTCTTAAGAGGGGGCATAACATTCGCGGCAGAGAAAACAGACCTTTTTTTAAAAATTCATAACTCAGTCAAAAACAAACATTTTTCCAAAAATTCAAAAAAATATATTTTTACTCCAACATGGTTTTATAGAGCTTCAAACTGGAGGCAGAGAAAAAAACGGGGCCTCGTAGTTGCAGCGCTGGGAGTCGCAAAAATTGTCCGATCTGGAAAAAAAATTACTTTTTTAAATCTTAACAATATTGGTTATCGTATGACACGAGCTTTTTTTAAATTTTTTTTCAATTTTTTGTGATGTTTCAAATTTAAAAATGTGTTTTTTCAAAAAAAATATTGACTTTAAAAATTCATAATCGAAATTCAAAATCGAAAAAAAATTAAAAAAAAGCTCGTGTCATACGATAGCGAATCAAGTTTAAAAAATACAAAAAAATTAAAAAAAATTCGTCAAAAAATGAACCCGCTAGTGCCGCAACCAGTACGAAAAACATGGTTTCGAGATAAACGCGTTCAAAGTTTGTGAACAAAGAAAAAAAAGGTTACCTTCAATCTGCCATGCCTGCCTCGTACTGTATGCCTTCGTTATCTTGTGTTGTGCTGTTTCTTACAGTTTTTTGCAATCGTTTAGTAATTCGGGCTTCTTTTGAAGCTTTATATGCCTTCACTCTGGCGCATTTCAAACGATTTGCATCATTTCCTAAAACAAGTATATACCACGTGCCGTACGTAGGTAGCGCGAAAATTAAAAATGCGCTCTCACTAATCCGGCTGTAACTTTTGAACCCGTAGGAATTTTACCATGAAATTTGTTTTTCTTAGAATCTTAAGAATATTTACTAAAATACAAAATTATAAAAAAAGTCGATTTCAAAAAACGGCCAATGTCATGTCCACCCTTAAACAATTTAAAGTGAAAAATCATATTATCTTGTACAACATATCAAAAATTCATATTTTCTAAAAAAAATATAAAATTTTCAATTTTGTTCAATACACACGAATTTAAAATTTCGTTAAACTCTGGATCCATAATCCAAGGTATGCTTTTTAAATTGTTTTTGGTGCTCTGAATTCGAATCTGTATTCAAAATTCCTCCCAAGTCATTATGTCATTTGAAACATTATAACCTACAAATGCAAAAAAAAAACACGTTTTTTCGTCAGATTCTGAACTTTGAAACACCGCGAATATCTTGTTTTACTTGAAACTCGTTACGGATTCTTAAACTACTACTCGTAATTTTCAAAATACTTTTTGACCATATCAGATTGGTCTATTTGTTTTCAGATAAACCGATCGTTGAAAATTAAGTAATTTAGTTTCATATAAGTATGGAATGTTGCATTGGTTATTGCTGGCAACTTAGGAAAAATAAAGAAATCAATTAAATTTAAAGAGCCTTTTAAAAATAAAGAGTACTGTTAACATATGCCGTAACGAGTTTTATATAAACAATTTTATTCGCGGTTTAGAAACGTCTCGAATATGACGGAAAATCGAGTTTTTTGCTCTTTTACGTTACAATAGCAGAAAAACTTGCAAGCGTTCTGAGTTCAGAGCGAAAAATACCATTTAAAAAGTAAACACTAATACCCAGGTTTGTGTAGGTAATGGCGACCGAAGAAATGCGAGACTAACCGAAACGACGCAAACCGAAACACGATTTCCCATACATTTGAACTGATTTATTTATTTTTACTGAAAAAAATTATTTTTCGATAAAAAAAAACGCTTTTTCAATATAAAAATTATGTACCTTTTTTATGATTTTTGGAAAACAAGTTTTTTTGAAAATAAAAATTCATATCAAAAACATTACACCAAAAAATTAAAATAAAAATTTAAAATAAGGAATTCATCGGATAAAATTTAAGGTCTGAATCTATGCGTTTATTTTTCTATTATGAGCTTGAGTCATCTAAATCGATTACCATCTGTACAGTTTCATTTGACAATCTTGCTGATTATTTTATGAAATGATTTAAAGTTTTTAGATAGTAAGAGCTTTTTTCCAAATATATTTCCATGTAACAATTAATAGCGTCGGCAACATTTCTTGACACTTTTTAACTATGATCTTCGTAAGGATCATTATTTTGAAAAATGTCCATTGCTTGCGATACCAACTGCATCGCCTCAGATATTAGCCGTGGTAAGCTTTTTCTGTTCTGCTTCACATTGTTTGTGTTAAAAAAATCAGTTTTCGACAAACATGTTCATTTTAACTACGTAAATCGAAGCATTTGCAACGCAATTTACACAAACTAAAACATAAACGACGCAACTTCGAAGCCACAGAAAATGTTCTAGTAAAAATCTGTTTTTTTTTTCAATTATCATATTATTGTCTTGTCTACAATCATAACAAAGTATTTATTATCATATTCCTCTCTGTAACTTCAGCCATATTATAGTTGCGCGATCTATAAGATTAACACTGTTTTTCTGTGAGCGTCTTCGCTCTTTTAGGGTCATTCTTGTATGAGATTTTGTGAAAAGAAGTTGAGAGAAGCAGTCAGCCCCAACAAATTAAATAATATTAAACAAAAAGACATTAAAAATAGACAAACAACGTAGTGATGTTAATGGTAACGTTGATTTGTTTTGTGGCAGAAGGAATAAGTTTATAGTCTCAACCCGGTCTAGCATGGAAGTCCAGGCAAACGTTTAATTGTCACGCACCCCTTAAATAAAGTAATCGTTTATTGTACGCACATAAAAGTGTTACAAATTAAGTATAAATTGGCAAAAAAAAAAGGTATTTTTATATACGCAAAAAAATATTGTTTAAAAAAAATATAAAAAAAAATTTATGTCTGTAATACGAAATAATCATAAGTTTGCAATAAGCATAATATGGTAATAAATGATGACGAAATTCTTTTCCATGATCATAATATGATAACTAGGATTATAATGTTGGTATAATGCAAATATTATGATAGCTGCAAACATGGTTTGATTATTATAAATGCATTGTGAAATTATATTCTTAACAATATTTTTATGCGTACTTTATGCTGTAATCACATGTATAGCTATTTTTTCAAACCTAAGTTTATTTAAAAGTTTGAATTATTAAATAAATATACTATTAAAAAAAATGTTTTAATACAACTTCAACAGAATACTTTAGGACTCATATTATGTTAATTTAGAGAAAAATTTGTCATGATCTAAAACCGAACAAATAAAATCTCACACATAAATTTATAGATCAACGATAAAATTCACTATTAAACCACTCACCAGGTACAGTGCAAAAATCATTTAATGTATATGCTCGTCATATGTATTAATAAAAAAAATCTTTAATGTTTGTTGATATGCTTTGCTAATGTAAAAGGATAGTATATGATGACATTAGAGGAAAAAAACTGCCATTTAAAGTTTTAACTAAAAGTTAAACTGGCAACTATGATAATGACTAGAGAAAAAACAAACACTCTATAAATAGAAATCGTTCGTGGTAAATTTCATTCTAACTCAACACACAGAGTAATGTGGGATTTAAAAGTTACCCAATTTCTTTAACATGTGAGTTAAATAGATGATATTTACGATTAACACTAAAATGGCACGAAGAATGTTGATGAAGACCGTAGTGGGTCAGAAAATGCATTCCATTCATGCTAGTGTCTAATAACTTTTTCTGTGTTTTTTTCTAATAGTCAAAGTAAATTATCATATAAAAATTATAATTTTTCTGTTAATTTAGAGAAAAATTTGTCATGATCTAAAACCGAACAAATAAAATCTCACACATAAATTTATAGATCAACGATAAAATTCACTATTCATAAAAATTTATCTTTTTTTTAGAAAATAATTTAAGAATATTTTACTCTAATCTAAACATATTTTGATATGTTATACAAGACAATATGATCTATAACCACAAATCGTTTAAGAAAAATCGAAGATGTAGTTTTTAAAATATTCGCGAAAATACAGCGTTTTTTGAATTTTTGCAAACTTTATGGAAAGAGACTGTATAAAACTATAAGATCGAATCTTTCATATAAGATACAATTTTTTTAAAATCGGATAAAAACTTAAAAAGTTATAGTAGTTCAAACATGTAGTTTTCTTAGTTTTGTTTAAAGTGTCGAACTTTGAGATGCGATAGAACGCGAACTACACCGAATTTCGAAAAACTTAATACAGCACATATATCATATATGAACGTGAAATACCAATTTGCTCACTTTCAATGAAATCGAAACACATGCATTCCAAAAACGACTAAAATCGAATCGAAATTTGTCGAACCTTTTTATAAATAGATTTTATTATTATTGCAACTCAAACAAGTGTACACTCAAAAAAAAAAAGTTAGTAGAAAAGTTAGTAAAACATCTTGTAAATAAAGTACAATATTTTTCAGCAAATTTTTTGTTGTACTTATTCAGCCCTTAACTGTTTTGAACTAATGTTTTACTAATACTTTACTAATGTTTTACTAATTTATTTTGCTAAAAAAAATGTGCTGATAAGCACTTTAAAAGTGTGTACGACAACCAGATTGAAAGATATACGCAGAATGAAGTAGATGGCGCGACATGTCAAGATGTAGCAGAGACGAACAAAATTATACTAAAAAATACAACTCTTGTAAGACGTATAAAAAAAAACAACCATGGAAGTTTTTGTATCTGTTTTTCATACATAATAAAACAAAAAGACGCCAACAATGTGTATCGTATACAAGTAAATTGCGGATTGAAAAAACTTAAATTTTGTGTTGTCAAAGTAATTGTCTATTAATTCAATACAAGCCAAAAAAAAAATTAATAAATTTAATAAAGATTAAATGTGTATTTATAAACTAAATGATTATAATGACTATTAATGACTATTAATGTAGTGTGGTCAAATTTCAAACAAACATACGTACAGGTAGATAGAATAAAGTGAAAGAAAAGGACTTACGTAATTTTATATGTTTCCGTTTTGTTATTGCAAAATAAGGGTTGTATATTTAATATTTCGTTATTTCTTTTTGTTTTGTTTCTAAGAAGATGCCATCATTTAGACAACCATTGATGAAAGTAGTTGAAAGATAATTTGTTTATGTTATATAAAATTATTTCTATATATTTGCAGATATTAAATTAAAACGTATCATCAATGTGGGATTATGAACATTTTTATAATTTGTAACGTATTGTAAATTATTTTTAAAAGAATATCAAAAACAGTTTAAAGATTTTTAGCAAATAAATTAAATAAAGTATAATTTTTCTACAAATTTTTAGATTTTTTTTCAGTCAACTAATTTTCAGCAATAATAATTTTTTGCAAGAATTTTTTAATTTTGAATCAACTAAGTGCTGTTGCTTAAAAGCAGTGTGCTAATTTTAAGCGAAAGATTTTGCTGACATTAACATTTTTTTTTTTGTAAACACCCTCCTGACTAAAATTTTGCTGACTCAGCAAAATTTTTGGTGACTTTACTAACTTTTTTTTTTGAGTGTATTATTTAAGTATGTTTCTTTTTATACTTATTAAATTTTTTCTGATAAGAATTTGCTTTGTAATGAAATCAGTTCAGTTTATTGTCTACTTGTTACCTCTTATTAAATCTATCTGTTTTTTTTTCGTTTTGCCGATAAGCTCAAAACCCAGTAGTAAAACGTACAAAGTTTTTATACATTTTATACACTCATAAAAAAAAGAGTTCAAAAGTCTGTTAAAACGGATTCCCATTCAGTCGAGCTAATTTGTGTTATCTTTTAAATTTAAATCAAGAACAAATTTCATCCGCATTTGAACTAATTTTTCTACTTAAACTTTAGTAATTCGTGATTCTCAAATTTACAAATATTGCCAGTTAATTTGTTTTACATCCATTATTTTTTTGTGTCTCCGCTATCAGCCTTTATTGAAGAAGGTGCTGTTTTCTCATATTTTTTATTTTATAATCATAAAATAGGCTATATCTCGGAAACCAAGCGAGATAGAGCAAAAATCGTTACTATTAATTACTCTTTATTAACTATTTCTATTCCCGGTACTAATATGAACCAGCTCTCTGGTCAGATCAGGAAAGACCTTTTCAGCAGAAACTTTCGGTTGATTCAGCATAAAAATTCTGTTGATTTCGCTAAATTTAACTACATCTGGCAACTCAAATATTCAACTATTTGCAAGGACTTTTTTATGAGTGTATGCATTGTTGTCAGTTTTCAATTAAAATTAGTAATATACAAACACTTAATATTGTGACAAATGTTTGTGGTATAATAAGATAAAGTTTATAAAGGTATTCCTTAATGGTGATGAACAAGATGTCAAATTTAAAATATCCTACACTCATAGAAATTAAATTGGAAAAATTGCGTTGCATAAAAAACTTCTAAAATTAGCAAATTGTTTTGCAAAATACAAGTAAGATAAGATTAAAAAAAGATTAGCAAAAATAAAACTATAAAATTTACAACATTTTAGTTGAGTTGGAGTGTAGTTTTAGATTAATGAAAATGGCAATTTTCTCTGCTTAAATTAGCAAAAAAAAAAAAAAAAACAAATATTTGTTGACAAAAAAAGCAAACAAAAATTGTAAAATCAACAAAATACTTACTATATTTAACTTAAATTTGTTTTAATGCTAATAACCAACAAGGGCAAGGAATTTCATGCAAATGCAAGGAATTTTATGCAAATGCAAGAAATTTCATGCAAATGCAAGAAATTTAATGCAAATGCAAGGAACTTCATGCAAATGCAAGGAATTTCATGCAAATGCAAGGAATTTCATGCAAATGTAAGGGATTTCATTCATGTTTATTTTCAGTAGCCCAAAATCGATTTTGACCAAATACTTTTTCGAATCAAAGAATTTACAACAAACTGGCATCGATTTGTTATTGCATTTTTTTGCATATTTTGTTATAAATGCATATTTTTGCATATTTTGCTATAAATGCATATTTTATGGCACTTTTTTTGCATTTGGCATATTTTCAATGTAATTGCATATTTTTGCATATTTTGAAAAAATTAAAATTAAGTTTTAATTAAAAATAAACAAAAGGTAACATTTATAACCCTAAGTTGACATTATTTAGACATTTATGTAGGATTACATTTTAAAAATCCAAAAATTGTACGTGTATATTTTTTTTATTTTTGATAAAGTTATGTAACAATTGAAGAGTGGAGGCGAATAAGGGTAAGGGTATACAGACCATGTATTGGGAATCGCTTTTGTTTTACATAATATAATAGAACTAGTACATTTACACAGAATTGAGTAAAAATTTTGCTGTTTTTCCGTATTTCCTTTCCCCTCTTTGGAACCACGCATGTTATACACGCACAATATATTTTCTGTTACCGATTCAAGTTTTTATATATATAAAGTTTTAGGTAAAGTTTCTTTTCAAATGAAGAATCAATTAAAATCCGTTGAAATATTTTTTTCAACATTTTCTATCGGTAGTTTGCAGTTTAATTTTGAAGTTTATTTTTACTCTTTCAAAAAATCACAAAAAAAACTTTCAAAAACAAAAGGAAAAATTGTTCTTTTTACGTTTTGTCCGTTAAAAATTAAAGGTATAAAAGAATTTCTGTTGTTTTTTTTGCTTGTATCGGTTATTTAAACAATGTTTAAAAATAAATAAATATCAAAATAGGTTGAATATAATGGAAAATCCGTAGTGCTTTTTTAATTGTGCTTGCAGTTAATTTAATAAATCTTTTAGGAAGTTTTTAACGTAATAATGTTGTGAGTGTATTTATTTAGTTGGCAAACAATGAATAATTTTTAAAAATTATTAAAAATACAGCAACGACTGCAGCAAATGGTTCAAACCGGGTTTGGTGTTAACTAATATTATTGTTATTTTTAAGTGGTAGCAAAAACTTTAAAATGTTGGAAATATTTTGGAAAAGTTTCACATGTTCATGGGTGAACTTTAGAGTTGGGATTAACCGTTCATTTTGGTGACTCGGTCAGTATCGTTCAATTCGAGTCAGTGAACTAGTTCGTTCAAATCGTTCAATCGTTCTTTTTTCCTTTGACTTGTGACTGAACTGCGTGTAGTGAACTGTGTCGTTCGTTTGACAATTATTACGCACAATTCTTGTTTTACGAGTTTTTTCACAAATTTTACTGTACATAGACAAAAAGTGTTATAAAATTGAAACTTTTCTAACAAAAATTTATTTATTTTGTGCAAAAAACAATTTATTTGTATGACTATAATTGCTTTTCTTAATTTGAAACAATATTACTACTATTTTTTTACTATTATTTTTTAATAATTGCTCTTACAAGCAGTTTTAATTAAATAGAGATGCAATTGTTCTGTGAATAAAAAGAACGAAATGAACAAGATCGAATATTGGTGAACGAGTCATATAGTTCAATTGAGTGAGTCGTTCAATTGAACGACACAACTCTAGTGAACTTATAATTATTTCGTCCACTGTAGTTGGAAACAAATGGAACCACATGTTATTTAAAACAACAGTATACCTGTAGTTATATTACACACAGTGAAACCTTTTATGGACGGACAAATAAATTAATGCCTAGCTCGAATAAGGGTATATAATCCATTTTCGGAACTTTATAGAAGACGAGAAAACGTGGAAAACTCATATAATATCACATTTTTAAGGGGTTTACTAGCTTTTTATCGGTATTGTAAAAACGAAGTGTTACAACATTTCCTTAAAGAACAATTACCACTAGCACAATATATTCCATATTCAAATGGTTTGAAAATGGAGTGAAATTAACCGGGATAAAAAAGAAAGGACGTCCAAAAAACATTAACCGCAGCAGAGCTTGTTAAATTGAAAAAATCGCCGGATAAACAAATTGGGGCATCAAATAGTAAGTTGGCCAGAAAATTTCGCGTTTTCAAGGAAACAATTCGCAAAAACTTACTCCAAATGAACGTGAAACACTAGCAGAGGACGACAGTACCCAAATATAGTAAAAAACAATAGGCAGAAATACCAACAAAAGGCAGACAACCAGCGCTGCCAACTTTGACGATTTGTCACCATTTTGACGATTTTTGAAGTGAAATATAACAAAATGACGATTGACGATTTAACAAAATTATTTGTTTGCAAAATGACGATTTTTAAAATTTGCAATGTTTGTCGAATTTCCAATTTTTTTTTCTAATAATTTAAATACAAAATTTCATAAAATGATATTAAATCAAGCAAAAAAATATTCATTTACCAATTTAAAGATCAACTATATATTATTTTCATCATTTATTTTAATATTATTTAAAAAATAACGAATACCAAAGGATTTTTTATATATTTTAGGAAGGAAAATCCAAAAATGTTATTTTTTAATAATTTAAGTAATTTTAGCTTCAAAATCACTGATAACAAAAATTGATTTTCCACCTTCTTTTTATTGAATGTAATTTTTTTGTATGCCGAAATTTTGTGAAACCAAATATCGAAAAAAATATAAAAATATAAATATTACGTCATGGAATTTTGGAGTTTTTAAAATAGGTCGGTAATTTTAAAATTCTATTCCGCATAATGAGTATAGGGAGATGTGTTCATAAGACTTGTAGGCGTTTGTGAAGGAGCTAAAAATAAAATAAATAAAGGGTTAAATAATTACAAATAATGTAAATAAAACGAAGTTTTGAGTAAACGTTCTCCTTTTTTTAATGAAATATGAGGTGTTTATGGGAATGACGATTTTTTGACGATTTCTCATTCTCAAAATAACGATTTTGACGATCTTTTCCACTAAAATTGACGATTTTTTAACAAATTGGGTTGGCAGCACTGCAGACAACTGAGAAAAAACTACATTAAAAAAAAATGCTCAAATAATTTTGGATGATGAAAAGTACTTTTCTGTTTACACTAAAAAATATTTAGTAAAACTTGAAAATTTTATCAGAGAAAGACATTCTAAAGACGAAATATTATTTTAGACAGATTTAGCAAGCTGACATTTTTCCAAAAAGACGATAGAATGGCTAAATACAAAAAACATATCTTTTGTACCGATATACGCAAATGCTCCAAACGTACCAAAAGCACGTCCAATTAAGGACTTTTGAGGTATTTTATGACAAAAAGTGCTTGAAAATGGTTGGGAGCAAAATGCCCTGAAGAATTGAAGAAAAAAATTAAAAGCATAAAATACTCCAAATAGAAGATCGCGGTCCGTTGGCTCCATAAAGTGAATTAATAATTTTTAGTTTATACTGTGTTATACATAAAAATACTTTTTCAATAAAAATAATTATTTTTTTAAGTACAAGTGTTTTAAAATTGTCCAACTACTAAATTGACATAGGTTCACCCAAAAAAGATTTTTTGGTATTCGGTCGAAACCACAAAAATCTATTTGATAGGAAGCTATTTTATTCGGAACTACACTCAGGGAACTTCTGCTTTAAAAATATGTAGTTGTTTGGGTTGTAATACAGTTTCATTATTTTTAATGTAAATGTAAGTCATTTGTAGAACAAATAAAATTTTTAACTAACATTGTAGTTCATTT
This sequence comes from Delia radicum, assembly GCA_021234595.1. NCBI lineage: Eukaryota > Metazoa > Arthropoda > Insecta > Diptera > Anthomyiidae > Delia > Delia radicum. The sequence goes on along the minus strand of CM037851.1, from coordinate 262,044,988 downwards.
AAAAAAACAACTCACATCAAATGACTGTTTTATGATTTTACATTCATTTTTTACAGTTGTTTTTTATTATTTAAAAAAATTAAAAAAAAAAATTTTGGTTTATTTTTTACTACCATGTGGTTCATTTTTACTACAATGTTAGTCATTTTTTGAACATTAAAAAACAAATGACAATGTTAGTTGAATTTAATGAAATGTAAGTCGTCCTTTTTTTAAATGAAATTTCATTTGTTTTTGACTACAATTGCTGTCGTCTTTACCAACATAATTTGCTAAGTGTACCAATAATCGATTAATAAAGCAAAAATACTGTACTGGAAATTAAAAAGAGGGAAAAGGAACTAAAAAAACAATACATTTATTCAATTATTGGTATTTCCAATCAACTTTTCAAATAAAATTCGCTTAGTAATTGTGTATGGAAGAAGCAACCATTTTTTTGTGATAATACAATAACTGGTACCATCTATTAATTTAAAAAAAAAAAAAATTGTCGCTAATCAAAAGTGGTACGGTATTCCCAATCAAATTTGCCACTAAATTAAAGGTTCAGTAGTACCAACAGAATTGTAGATTGCATTGTTATATCAAAATTCATATTTAACACTCCACATTTGTAAGTGTTTGTGGTGTAGTGGGTAGAGAGTTTGGGGTAGAGTGTTCAATGTATAAAAAACATTTCATAGTTTCAATTTAGTAAGTTTTGCGAACCTCAAAATTCCACTTTTCCCAAAATTCGATATCAAAAAGGTATGTAAAATTTTAGCAATATTTCTTTACTGGATGATGTATTTATGTGTGATATATAGTAATAAGCAATAAAACACGTTTTGAAAACGTTGTCGCTTATACGCTCCTTTGAGCGAGGAATTAAATGTTTTTATATTACACTTAGAATACTATGTACACAGAGAGATATTAATGAATTTTTGCATTAGATCTAAGAAATGTCACTGGAACTCGTCCATTGAAACTTTTCATTAAATTAATGCAGTTTTTCTTAAAATTTAATGAAAACTTAAATTTTATTTATTAAAAATTTCATACTACTATGGAAACATTGCATTAAAAATAGTTTCATTAAAAGAATGAAGCTTTTTCTTAAAGTTTAAGAAATATTTTATTCACATTGTGAAGAAAACTTCATCAGTTTAATGAAAATATTTCATTAAAACTCGTCCACGAAATTCTCTCTGTGAGGTTAAAGACCACTGCAAATGTTGTTAAAAACAAATGAAATTTAAATTGAAGAAATGCCGACTTATATTTCAGTCAATTCAACTACCCAGCAAAACCACACATTACCAAATCATGGGTAAAGTAATGTATCGACATAGAGCTGCACGCATTACATTACACCTTACTTGACTGATGAATTTCACAGGCGATGAGCCTTAAAGAAATGTTTGAACTCTTTACCTTGTAGGCGATAAAGTAACTGGTTACTTATATGGTTACTTGTTTTAAAAAAGTAATGTGTCTATAAATAGATTTTCATAAAAAAAAATTTATAAAAAAAATTATTACAAATATTTTTTTAATTAAATAAATAACGTGGTCACGCTGAGATTCGAACCTAGGGCCTCTGGTTGTTAACAATTATTATGCGAGAACTCTACCAACTGAGATATCGATACATATAATATTTGGTTGCTTAAAACGTAAATGAATTGTTGTGCTTCGTGTTTTCGTTCGTGATATCAAAAATATACACCTTACCCTCATGCTTACAAAAATCACAAATTAATGTGTCTATAAATAGATTTCCAAAAAGATATTTTACTAATTACTTTACGTTTATAATCCATGCACTATGTAATTGATGATCGGTAAGTCATTATTTTATGTTTTGAAGTAATGTAAAACGTAATGAGGTATCATTACAAGGTTATCCATTACTTTATGTTTCGAATGCTAAAGGTAAGGAGTATTCGTTACAAAGTACTTGATTATGTAACCCATTATCGGTAACTCATTACTTTTTGTTGGGAAATAATGATAAAGGTAAGGAATACACATTATATGGTATTGCATTACTTTATCGCACCCATTACCAATGTTTTCATGGGTAACATTGTCATTTGTGTTTTACTGTTCAAAAAATGAACCACATATGCAGTGAAAAATAAACAAACATTTATTTGTTTAATTTTTTAAATAAATAAAAACTACTGTATAAAATTAATGTAAAATCATAATACAGTAATTTGATATGGTTTACTTTTTTAAATGAAGCAAGTGTAAAAATAAACGTACACAGAGAGAAGTCCTTGGACGAGTTTTAATGAAATTTGTTTACTAAACTAATGAAGTTTTCTTCACAATGTGAATGGAAAATTTCTTAAACCTTACGAAAAAGCTTTAAAGTTTTAATGAAACTTTTTCAATGGACATATGAAATATTTAATAAATAATATGAAATTTTTTATTAAAAATTAAAAACTGCATTAATTTAATGCAAAGTTTCAATGGACGAGTTCCAGTGACAATTCATAGATTCATGCAGATAATTCGCTTAGTGTAATGCTTGGCTATTTTTAAAAACGGTAGCGTAGATTATATAGAGATTTCACTGTATGCTTACTATTTAGGGGAATATAACAATTTAAACCACAATGAAAAAATTCAATACAAAAAATAACATGCATATTTTAATAAAAAAAACTTTTGAAATACACGCGATATTATAATTGTTTGGTGTTGGTAAAAACATTCTGTTCTATACAATCATTGTTTGTTATAAGCCCTGTATTCAAAATTATTTAAAAAAACAAAATATTAAAAATATCTATTGTCATTTTATGTGACATCACAGACAGGTATTGTACTGCATTGTACTATTATAATGCACTAAATACCTACTCCTACACTGAGCGAATTATCTGCATGATATAAGTGAATTTTTACATAGAATCAATGAAGTTGCACTAGAATTCGTCCACTGAAACTTTTCATAAAACTAATGCAAATTTTTTAAAAAAAAAATATGAAAAATATTAATTTATTTATTAAAAGTTTTATTCACTCAATGAAGAAGTTTCATCAAAAAACTAGTTTCATAAAACTTATTTAGCTTTTCATTAATTTGAAGAAATTTTTCATTCACTTTATGAAGAAAAGTATCATTAGTTTACTGAAAAAAGGGAAAAGGAACTAAAAAACAATACATTTATTTACTTTTCATTACTTTTCCTCCACTAAAACTCGCTCTGTGTACTGTTTAGTATTATATGAAATTAAAATAGTTTTTTCCGTCTCGCTAATGATAAACCAAAATTTGGGTAATTGTTCGATAGTATCGTTTAAACATTTTTTCGATTTTGAAAGTAATTTTCTAAATCATTAAAATTTGTTTTATAATTTAACAAAAAACAAGTTTTTGTCATTATTATTAAATGATGTATTTAATTTAATTTAATTGTTTCTTGTTTTAGTTTACAATACAATTTTTGTGTTTTTTTATTTTTTATTACCATGAGTCCACTGACTCATTTGTTTCTAGATTTTATAATTGTCATTAATACTATCTATTAGAATGAGAGAATAAATGTGCGAGGGTCAATAGATAAGAAATAATAATAACAGTGAAAACCAAGCTGCTGCACTATGCATAGAGAAAATTTTCTTGGACAAGTTTTAATGAAATGAGTTTTTTTCAGAAACCAAGCTGAGGTTTTTTCAGAAAGTGTATGAAAAATTTCTTAAACTTTATGAAAATGCTTCATAGTTTTTATGAAACTATGTATAATTAAACTTTTTTATTCGACGTATGTAAAGAACATGTAATTTTTCACAAAATTGTATGAAAAACAGCATTATTTTAATGAAAAGTTTTAATGGAAGAATTCATAGATAGATAGGGTATCTTTTTCCCGCACTTTTTCAGTTCAAGGGAAAGTGAGAATTTTTTTTTAATTTCCCAGGATGTCGGGATCCCACACCATAGAAATAATACAAATTAAAATTTAAAAAATTAAAAGTTGCATTTATTCGACCTTTCAGTATTAATTAAATAATAAAAATGCTCGAGCTCGATGCCAGTTGTAGTTAATATACAAATTAATTTATTTCTTATTATTTCGACATTCGTTGTATGGCATTCTCAGGAGAAGTATATTTAATATTTACAAACACAGCTTGAACTATCGTTGTTTGTATGTCAAGATCTGTGAAATATCAGATGGTGACACGTGTTATTGGGTATACAAGTTAATAATGTCGATTTGAACAACATATCTCATAACTATCACATATGCTTTGTGTCAATAATAACAAATTTGGAGGGTACACATCTGTCATTATAATTCAGTATTCGATAGCCGCCAAAGTGTAAACAAACATTTTTTTCAATCGTTATAATAATGTCGAATTTTGTGCTTAAAACAGATGTTTTGCTCTGAAGTCTGATAACCTTCTTTCATTTGAAGAATACGTACGGCTGGAAGCATTACTCCACGAAGATTATTTTAAAACGCAAGAAGAACTTGCATTATCATTGGTAGTCACACAACAAGCCATTTGCCATGTAAAAGCTTTGGGATTCATTCAAAAGCAAGGAAATTAGGTCCCATATGAATTGAAGCCGAGAGACGTTGAAAGGCGATTTTACATGTCGTAAATGCTGATTGAACGCTACAAAAAGAAGTTATTTTTGCATCGTATTGTTACTGGTAATGAAAAATGGATACATTACGATAACCCCAAGCGCAAAAAGTAATATGTAAAGCCCGGCCAACCAGATAAATCAACGCCGGAGTCGAATATGCATGGCGCCAAGATAATGCTCTCTATTTGGTGGGATCAGAAGGGTGATTTGTATTATGAGCTGTTAAAATCGGGTCAGACGATCGCAGCGGACCTGTATCGAACACAATTGTTTCGTTTGAAGAGAGCAATCAACGAAAAACGACCAGAATATTCGACCAGACACTAGGCCATAATCTTCCATAATGACAACACTCGGCCACATGTTGCAAGACCTGTCAAAAACTATTTGGAAACAGTTGGCACACCCGCCTTATAGCCCAGACCTTGCTCCTTCTGACTTCGATTTGTTTCGATCGATACAGAATGCCCTTACTGGAACACGCTTCACTTCAGAGCAGGGTATGTGAAATTGGCTTCATTCATTATTTACCTCAAAACCGGAGCAGTTGCTTTGGCGCGGAATCCGTATTCTACCAGAAAGATGGGAAAAAGTAGTGGCTAACGATGGACAATACTTTGAATAATGTAATTCATTTTGTTATCATAATAAATGCATTTTTCAAGCAAAAAAATCTACATTAATAACTTGTATACCCAATATGTTAATAAATAAAATAAATAAAAAATTATATAGCACTATATTAATAGTTAATAGTATAAATATTCATTACATCAAAGAAATTAATGAGTTTCTGACCATCAATTCTATATATTTCCGACAAGCTGATATCAATGGAGTACATTATTTTTCGTCAAAAATTACTTTAAAGTTTGACGAATCTTCAAACCGTTTGTTATATAAAAAAAAATTTCAAAAGCAATCTGTTTTCTTTCTGTTAAAATCTAAGGACAAGACCATTAGTAATATTTATGGGACATATTTGAGTCTCAAAGCTTAAAATAAAACCCGCTGTGAAGCGAATTTGAATGCTAAATAATATATCGACACAATCAGATTTGCATGCAGTGGAAAGAGGCAGTTAAAAAGAGTTATATGAGTAGGAAAAACTTTTTTTTCTCAGGTAGTTTTTAATGCAAAATTCTCGAGAAGTCAAAAATTTTACTTGACAGCATAGCTTTGCAGGAGTATATATATGTATACTCTTGCAATAAATATATATTATACAAAAATTTTTAAAAGTATATGTGGAGATTTTCAGGAAAAAATATCAATATTTGCAAAAGATTTTCTAACCTTATTCATTTTTAAAAGTTAAGATTTTGTCTTCCTGTGTAGTTTAACTTACTTATCAATTGACTCTCGTTTGTAATTACAGTATTTTATTTTATTGTAATGATAACATTTAACCTCTAATAAAATGTCTTTCTGATTATAATTGTGTTTTAAAAATGACATCAATATGCAAGTTAAATTCAATTCACTTTCGCTTACATTCTATTGAAATTCTATAAGTTTCTATTTTAAATTAATTTCCAAATTTCTTACAATACGAACTTTTCTCCATTTCTCAAATACATGATATTGTACTGACTTTAAGATCAAGGTCGTTTATATAAACTTTTTTTTAGATTTTCTTAAAATTTTTTAACAAGATAAATCTTATTTTTTTATCCTTATTTTTTTTACAATGTAAAGGCAGTAATAATGTAATGAATCTTGTAATATATTATATTAATGTGGGGATTTCTTATTGTCTAGACAGTTTTGTTTTTGTAAAGGACCAAGAGACAATTTACTATTGTTCAATGGGAAATAGGACAAGTAACTTTATAGTTTTTAAACAAAGCTTATTGACTTTTTTTGGAGATATTTTGAGATTACTTTTGAGAGCATATTACAATATAATGTTTTTATAAACAAAACTTTTTAACCTTCAATAGACGGCATTACTGTTTAAAGGAAATCTTTAAAAAAAACCTTAATTTCCTCAATATTTAGCTCAATATTTGAAATGATATTATGATGTAGAATAAACCGAGTAAAAATAATATTATATAATCTGATCAATTACAATTTGATATAGTTAAATATGGCATCATGTATAGTAAGACAGAAATTTACTAGCCACTGTAATTTTTTATAAAACGTCATATTTAATTATATCTTACAATATATGGCAGAATTAAGCCAATAAATGGGATTTAACAAAATAATGTCCATGTAAAAAAAAAATCAAAAACAATTCATGTTGTGGAAAAGTAACATTTTTGTTCTGAAATCCATAACATATTACTTAAATATTAACCCTCAAACGGTACACCGGTGCGAATTCGCACCCATAAAAATTTCCAAACGCTGTAACTTTTTTTGCAAGTACTTTTTATGTTTCTCCCCTTTACGTTAAATATATCTGTGCTCCCTAACACTCAACACGCATACACAGATATCCATTCACTTCCGCAAAACCGAGAAATTGACATGAGAAAGTTGGATAGGTGCGAATTCGCACCTGTGTACCGTTTATGAGTCTCGACTGAAAAAATAAAAATCGTGTTTTTTTTTGTAATTTGATACTGTTTTATCAAATTACAAAAAAAAAGTCAAGTCAATTTGTTTATTATTATAACTAATAATAGAAAATATATATGTATGTACACTCAAAAAAAAAGTTAGTAAAGTCAGCAAATAATTTTGCTGAGTCAGCAAAATTTTAGTCATTAGGGTGCTTGCAAAAAAATTACTAATGTCAGCAAAATCTTTTGCTGAAAATCAGCGAGCTGATTTTTAGCAATAAAATTAGTAGATTTAGCAAAAGTTTTGCTAAAACTTAGTGGATTAGAAATTAAAAAACCCTTGCTAAACATTAATAACATTTTTGGTGAATATTAGTAGACTGAAAAAAACTCAAAAAATTTGTAGAAATTTTTTAATTTAGTTAATTTATTTAGCTGAAAATCAGAAAACATTTTTTTGTGATTCTTTTTAAAATAATTTACAATACTTTACAAAATATAAAAATGTTCATTCTCCCAAATTGACGATATGAATTAATGTAAACAATAGAAATAATTATAAATACATAAACGAAATTATCTTTGAACTACTTACATCAATTATTGTCTAAATGATGCCATCTTTTAAAGGAACGCAAATGCCGCAGAAAATTATAGAAACGAAACAAAAAAATAACAAAATATAACATATACAACCATTTTTGTTTGCAAATACACATTTAATCTTTATTAAATTTAAATGTTTTATTTTGTCTTTTATTTAAGCAGGTGACGACGCAAAAGTTAAGTTGTTTTAATCCACAATTTTGTTTCATGTATGAAAAACAAATACAAAAATCTTCCATAGTTGATTTTTTTTTATATTATGTCTTACCTGAGTTGTACTTTTTAGTATAATTTTCCTCGTCACTACTACATCGTGACATGCAGCGACATCTAATTCATTTTGAGTATATCTTTCAGTCTGGTTGTCATTCACACTATTGATGTGCTAATCAATCCATTTTTTTTAGCAAAATAAATTAGTAAAACATTAGTAAAATATTATTAAAACATTAGTTCAAAACAGTTAAGTGCTGAACAAGTATAACTAAAATTTTAGTTAAAAACATAATTTTAGCAAAAAATTTCCTGAAAAATAGTATACCTGATTTACAAGATGTTTTACTAACTTTTCTACTAACTTATTTTTTTCAGTGTATGTTTAAAACAATATAAAATACTGAAAACCCGTATATCGTTAGCTGAAACGCTAAAACCTTAAAATAACAAAACAAATTATATATTAATTTATTTTTTTTATTACGATTTTTTTTATGAAAGTAATCGAAATAGAGGAAAAAAACAACATTTTGCGTTTCAGCTACCGACATACAAAGGTAAAACAAGAGGTAAACCATAAAAATACCCAGGTAGAAATTGCCAACCATATCAAAAAAAAAAAAAAAAAAACACTGCTACTTTTGTAAAACCCACTGTGTAAAAATTACCAAAGGTACAACTAATATTGTAATAGTTTTTTGCATGTTTTTTGTAAGTATCACCCTCAAAATTCTTTGCCAATATTCTTTTTACCAATATTAAAACATATTCAAACAATTTTTTTATATTTTATTTTATAACACACATTTAAATATGATGTACCTATAAGATTAAGACCAAACTGTATTGCTGCTTTTTAAATGTGTTTTATTATACATATTTCTCAAAATAATTTAATTTAGGCTATTAAAAGCACGCAATATTTTGAATTACCAACGTTATGCCAGCGGTGGCAAGTTCGCTTAAACCAACGGTTGGCCACTGTTATCAATCGGGCAACAGGACAATATTGTCAAGATTGTTAATCCCACGTTCTGCCAACGTATAACCGACCATCACGCAAAGAAAAAACATGGTTGAGGGAACCATATTCGAAGAGCATCATACATTTTTGGATTTATGATTGCGACAACCATGTTACTATGGTTGTGACAACCATACTCTTAACTACTTTTGTATCATAATATGATAATTAAATTGCCATATTATGGTTCCAAGTATATCCCAATATTATCATATTATGGTTCTGGAAATTTGTATGAATTATCATAATATGAGCCCTACAGTATTTTCGCAGCATTCTATTGAAGCTGGATTAAAAAGATATGCGTGTTTTTTTAATAGCATATTTATTTAATAATTCACATATTTAAATAAACTTAGGTTTAAAATAATTTAAGTAATCCAATTGTCTTTGCGCAGAAGAATAATAACAATAACAATATTTTTTGAGTAATTATAAACAATTAAATAATAAAGCACTTTTTTATCACTTTTTTATAATAAACAACAACTTTATTTAACGGGTGAGCGATAATTAAACTTTTGACTAGACTTCCAGGGCAGACCGAGTTGAGAATACAATTTATTCCTTCTTCCACAAACAAATCACCATTACAATTACCAGCACTACGTTCTTTGTACGCAACAATTAAACTTTTGCCTAGACTTCCACGGTAGACCGGGTTGAGACTGCAAACTTATTCCTTCTTCCACAAAACAGATCACCATTAAAATTAACACAGCTGACTGTTTCTCACAACTTCTTTTCTCAAAATCTCAAACAAGAATGAAACTAAAAGAGCGAAGACGCTCATAAAAAACTAACTGATCATCTTATAATTGGTGCAACTCTAATATGGCTGCAGTTAGATAAAGGAATATGATAATAAATATTATAGTATGATTGTAGACAACACAATAATATGATAACTGAAAAAAGAGCGAAATTTTTACTAGAACATGATAAAAGCAACCATATTATTAGTGAAATATGATTGATACAATAATAGTTTAATTGAAACAACCATTTATTGCTGTAGGAAACATAGTTTAGTGGCCGCAATCATAGTGCAACCATATTTTTTCTCTGCGTGATCGTCGACGATTTGGCAACAATGTGGAGATTGTATTTTTTTGTCTGGGTACCAATGTTTTGACACATTAAACATTATTTTTTTCTTCAAAGAATGTTCATTATCTAAAAAGTTGCGTTAGATTTGTAATAATATCTTTATCAAAAAAATACACATATATATTTTTTTTTTTTTCTAAAAAGGTATTTTTTAAAAAAATGCTATTTCTAAAATTTAGACAACGATTTTGTATTTGCAACAAAATTCTACCCCAAAATCATATATAATACTTATACCCTATCAACAATGCCATTTCGCACCTGTGTAACGTTTACGAACGCTGGATGATAGTGTACCGGTTGAGGGTTAACTCGAAAATTTTCACTGAAAAATGTTGATCACAATTTAAAATATCAAACTCCAAAAATGTTGTTTTTATTAATTTATAACGAGCTTTTAACCTCAGTATAGTTACAAAAATAAAGCAAATTAATTATTTTAGCTAGGTTGATACATGTGTTTCGATCTCATCAGAACCCAATGTTTTAGAAAAGCCAGAGGCTCCAGAATAGGCAGAGCTTAAACAAAACACATATTAATCATCAATTTTGCTTCATTCTTGTCTTCTTAGCAATCAAAAGTTAAGTTCTTTTCCTAACAAGCATCATTGCGTTACTTAACATTGAAGACCAAATATGTTCTATTTATACAAAAACAAATTATTTTTAATCTGGCTCTAGTAACAGTTTTATTAGTTTTTTGTTTTTATATGCATCGCGATTATTTTTTTTGTGTTATTTTTATTAATTTATAACGAGCTTTCAACCCCCGTATAGTTAAAAAAAAAAAGCAAATTCATTATTTTAGCTAGGTTGATACATGTATTTCGATCTGGCTACAGATCTCATCAGATACCACAGTTTTAGAAAATCTAGAGTCTTCAGAATTACAATTAGTTTGGCATAAACATTTTTGATTTTGATTAAATTGAACTCTTAATAATCGGACCATAATATCTGGGCCCCTGTATTCAATTTAACAAATTTATTTGCACTGTATTAAATAGTATCAAATTGTATCAAACTCAATGTAATATAATCCATTTATATACAATATGAGGTGTCCAGAGTTAGGCAGACAAGGTAACGGAACTGAACGTCTTTAACTTGGTAAAGTCCAGAACCAATACTTGCTCTTGTAACAAACTAAGAAGATTCACGACCTCCGACCCTTCGGGACAGGTGGACACCGGGCAATGATATTATAACACCCGCTATGATATTAGCAAATATCAACAACGTTTCATCTGTTCTTGGGCCAACCCGACATATTCGGGGAATAGGGTCAAGCAGATTACGGCACTATTATGGCTGGATAGTGCAATAGGGATGGTAGCGGAAGAACCATTAAAAGTCAACGGTAGCGCTCATAAGGTTCCAGGAAGCCTACGCCTGTTCTTAGTCAAAAAGGAGTGTCAGGCTCCACTAAGATCTTCTTTGTCCTTACATGCATCGAAGAATTCCTGGCAAACTAGTCAACAAAAACATGATTAAAACGCAAACAGAAAATAACAAAAACGTTATGCTAAGCGATAATAAATTTTTGTTTTTAACAACATTTTTAACAATATTTAACATTTTTCTCTAATATGGTCGTAATTTAACTACAAAAAGTAAACTATAACCGTCGATCGTTCTACAGAATTCCAAGCCAAATCGATAAAAAATTACATATTTTGTACCGACATATAAGAAAATATGTCATCTATTAACACAAATTATGAAAAATGTAAAGAAAGGTTGAACAATTTTGTAAAAATAAAACAATAAAAACAGAAATAAATTAAAATTGGTTGTTTTAGTTCAGCTTTTAATATTTTAATGCCTGTTATTTATATTTAAAACGATTTTTTCAATCATTAAAGTTCTTAATATACATAATTTAAAAAAAAGTACAATAATTAAAATATTTCTTTTTATGGATAATAAAAATATATTTTCAAAATTTGTAATTTGTATGCTAAAATAATCATAAAAAGTGCAAATTATTAAATATCAACGAAAATATTTCATAAAAATTATGAATTTTATTCATTAAGCACATGAAACTTTCATAACGAAACCATTCATTAAAATTGATTTAATGAAACACCTTTCATTGACTCAATGAAACGTTTCTTTGGGGACTTTTTTATGAAAAAATTCATTGGATTAATGAAGGAATTCATTAATACTACGCACAAATTTCTATCAGTGTATGATCCACAGGGAGTTATGCGGATATGAAGAAGAAGAAGAGAATATACAATATGAACAATATTTTTCAGATCAAATTGTATTTTAATTAGATAGAAGGCTATATTAAATTGTATATGTAATAACCTGTATTAAATAATAAACAAATCACTTTTATTCACATTTATAAGAAACTTAGATTTTATTTCATTTATTATTTTACACTTGCTTTGTCAGAGATAACAATACCAGAACAGAAAATGTGTTAAGATGATATCGATAAAGATCAGTGTTGCCACATCCCTTCCACCTTTTTTAGTTTTAGCTTCAACGGTCCTTGCTGTGGAAACGATGACGACTCCGGCGGTAAAACGTTCGGTGGATCGTTGACGGATGATGAAGGTTGATTGTTGATGGGCGATGATACCAAGTCGTTAATAGGCAATGATGGTTCTATGCAAAGATGCTGTTGAGATGTTGAGTCCTCTGGAAATTGCACGCCTGGAATCTTTTTCAACATGCTTATGTTTCTTGTATATGTTCTTCCTCCTCCAACGACTCTTACTTCACTTCCATTTCTCTCAACAACTTTATAAGTCGTTTTATCAAAGTTTGGAGTGAGTTTATTAGGAAAAATTACATTTTTCAACAACACCTTATCTCCTACTTCAATATCAGATTCCTTTGCATTTCTCTTCAAGTCAGCCTTTTCTTTTCCTTTTTGTTTGTTTATCAAGTCATTATCTCTAGCAAAAGAATCAATAACATTTTCGGTTATATCCTCAATGCCTGGAATCTTATCACGAATACGTCTATTAAACATTAGCTCACTCGGAGCTGAGCCCGTTGTACCATGTGGTGTCACATTATACATTAGTATAAACTTTTGAATCTCCTCTTTGTAATCACTCTTATTTGCCGCAGCTATTTTTAACCGTTTTACCAAAGACCTGTTCATATTTTCTACTTCGCCGTTTGCCTGAGGCCAATAGGGAGGTGTTCTGATTAATAATATGTTATTTTCGGCACAAAAAGACTTGAACTCATCGCTGATGTACTGTCTTCCATTGTCGGTTCTTATTGTTTTGGGTAAACCAAGTTTAGAGAAAATGGTTTTCATCGCCTTTATTATTACATCAGAAGTAATGCGTTTCAAGAAAACAACTTCTTGGTATCGAGAATAGTAATCAATTAGCACTAAAACATATTCGCCATTAGGCAACGGTCCTAGCAGATCGGTAGCCAAAAATTGCCAGGGCCCATTGGGAAATTGGTGTCTTTGCATTGGGGTTGGATTAGACGGCTGTGAAACCAGGAGACAATCACGACACGCTTTTACGAAATTTTCAGCCTCCCTATCAATTAAAGGCCACCAGACCTTAGAACGAAGACGACGCTTCATTGCCGACTCCCCAGGGTGGCCCTCATGAGCCAACTCCAACACTTTTGGTCTTAATGATTTTGGTATTATGATGCGGTTTCCTCGCAACAAAATTAAGCCAATAGCCGATAATTCAAACCGAAAAACATAATATGGATTTGTTATGTTCGAATCCCAACATTCATTCTCCATGCTGGAAATTGCATCGCAAATATCCGCGTCCTTGCCACTTTCCTTGCTAATCAGAGAAATGGTTAAAGTGGCAGGAACTGTGTTTTCCAGCACATGGAAAATTGACTCCTCACAAGTTCCATCAAACGAGTCCTCATTAGAAATTTTACAGAGTCTGGATATTGAGTCCGCTATATTATCTTTTCCGGAGCGATATATTACATTGAACTTGAAAGCCTGCAATCTAAGTAACCACCTCTCGATTCTAGCAGGAGGTCTTGAAGTTGGTTTGAAGATAGTTTCCAGAGGTTTGTGGTCAGTTACTAGCTCAAAATCCAACCCAGCTAGATAATAATAAAATCTTTCTACAGACCAAACTAAAGCCAGACTCTCTTTTTCGGTTTGAGAATATCTCTTCTCAGTGTCAGATAAACTCTTACTTGCAAAAGAGATGATTCTGGGTTCACCATTACCATTGAATTGCAACAAGACTGCACCCAACGCCACAGGGCTTGCATCAGCTATTACTCGTGTTCTTAATTTTGGATCGAAGTATGAGAGATTCGGAATTTCGGATATCATCGTCTTCAATTTACTAAAGGCTTCCTCTTGTCTGTGACCCCATACAAATTTAGCATCCTTCGTTAGCAGTATCCTGAGAGGTTCGGTCATATTTGCTAAATCTGGTAAGAATTTTCCAATATACGTTACTAAGCCCAAAAAACTGCGTACTTCCTCTTTTGATTTTGGAGCTCGGAATTGTTGTATGACCTTAACCTTCTCAGGATCTGCAGTAAAACCGTCTGCCGAAAGTACGTGTCCCAGAAACATGAGCTTTTTAGCTTTCCATACACATTTTGCTTGGTTGAGGGTAACATTGTTTTTCTTTAAAACATCTAAGACAGAATTCAACGCTTTGTCATGATCTTCGTCACAGCTTCCAAATATAATAATATCATCGATGTAATTTAGCGCATTCCGGCATGTAGAAAGCATCCCTTCGATAATTTTCTGAAAAATTTCGGGAGCAGAGTTGACCCCAAACATCAATCGTTTATATCTAAACAAACCTTTATGTGTAACAAAGGTTGTGATTTCACGACTTGACTCATCCAATTCTAATTGATGGTAAGCAGATTTGAGATCCAGTCTAGAGAAAATTTTCGCTGACCTCAATCTGCTCATAAATGAATCAAAGGTGGGCAAGGGGTAATTTTCGCGAAGAATAGCTCGATTAGCACATCTCATGTCAACACAAAGACGAATGTCGTCGTTACCTTTAAACGCAATAACTATTGGAGAAATCCATTTGCTGGGACCGAAAACTGGTTCTATAATATCAAGTCGCAAAGCTTCATCTATTTTCTTTGTCACCATTTCCTCCAGCGCAACAGGAACACGGCGTACTGGTTGTTGGACTGGTTTTATAGTATGATCTATAGTTAATGAAACCTTGATACCATGTATTTTCGGAAAAGGCTGTTGTTTTTCTTTCTCCTCAATGTGATTGACACCTAGTCTCAGTACATTTAGTTGGACCGCTGTTTCCCTTCCCAGGAGGGATTGGTTCCCGTTTTTAATAACATAAAACGTAGTTATTATTTCATTTCTGTTGCCCACACATATAGGAGCATCAAAGACCACAACAATTTCCAACGGATAACTGGCAGCATATGCTTTAAAATTGTTTGATGAATGTGACCGTATATTCCACATCACCGCCTCTGATGTGTTCAATAGATTCCAATCGTATTCGCTTATAAGATTAAAACGACACCCGGAGTCAATAATCATTGCAATTTCTTTTCCACCAATAATGCAGCTTATGTTTTCGTCATTATGCCCATCATTCCGAATTTTGAAACAACCGAATTCGCGAATTTCAGAGGTAAAGTTATCTTTGTCTTCAATGTTTCGGACATTAGCAGTAGGACGATTCCTCTTGTAGGTTCCGTTGCTGTTGTTATCAATTTTTCTTTTCTTAGTTCTGCATCTTATTGCAAAATGTCCTAGCAACGAGCACTTATTGCATTTTGCATTTCTGGCAGGGCATTCAGTAGAATTTGATAAGTGCCCTTTTCTTCCGCAGCGGCTGCACTCAATTTGGGAATTTGACTGAACATCGACTTTAGAGAAAATTTTGTTTACCTGTTGATTTTCAGTGCACAGCGAAATGCTACGAGAAGTCTTATTTATCTGCTCATACACTTGGCATGAATCGACAATTTCTGTGAGACTCTGTTCCTTCTCCAGCAATCTCTTTCTCAAATCGAGGGGTGCCCATGAATCTATTATTTTATCTTTTATTGAAATTTCCTCAATTTCTTCCTTAGTGTTGCCAAATGAACATTTTGCCACTTGTTGGCGCAACCGCAGCAAAAATTTGTTGAAATTCTCGCCCTCAATAGGAGTTATATTTCTAAACAAATGCCTCTCAAATGTAGTGTTTCTTTTTGGAGAGAAATATTCATTTAATTTCGCCACTAAAACATCATAAATCTTAACATTATCCTTCCCGTTGCTTTCCACAAGAGCCCCAGGGATGTTAAAAATTACTTCTTGCAACTGGGGGCCACCTAGGTGCAAAAGTTTATTCTTCTTCTTAACATCATCAGTAATTTCTTCCGCAGCCAGATAAAGTTTAAAGGATCTCAACCATTTTTCCCATTCATGTCGAAGTAGCGACTTGTCAATTGTATCACAAAGGAAGGGTCTTATTACCTCCGCCATTTCACCAAACGAGCAACTGTAACAATAATTGTTAATATTAGTATTATCTGGTCAAGCTGACCTACCAAATGCAACATGTGTCTACACCTCAGGTGTCAGTCCACATTTTACGTTTTTTTTTTTTACATAATGCCGAATTTAATCGGTAACATACCAATATTATAAATTCCTTTTGGTAATCCAATATACGCAATTTAATGCCCATTCACTAATCCAAAAACTTTTAGTGAAAGTCTGCCGCAATTTAATGCAATTTGTGGTTTTCTACCAATTAAAAAAAAATCAACTTATTTATCGCAATTTAATGCTAGATATCAAATTTTATAGTTTACCAATCGTCGCCAATGTAATAACCTGTATTAAATAATAAACAAATCACTTTTATTCACATTTATAAGAAACTTAGATTTTATTTCATTTATTATTTTACACTTGCTTTGTCAGAGATAACAATACCAGAACAGAAAATGTGTTAAGATGATATCGATAAAGATCAGTGTTGCCACAGTATACATTTCTCTGTTTCATCGTATTAATTTTTCTTTTTAATCGTGTTAAATTCATTTTAAAATCTCTCGCATCAAATAAAATTTATTTAATAAAATAACTCTTTCCCTAATCCAATATTTTTAGGTTTTTTTGCAAACATTTGTTATTTAACAAAAACATTCCGCCAAAAAAAAAAAACCCCTCCATAAACTATAAACTTCAAAAAATGAAATTTGCAATTCATTTTCATTTCTTTCATTCTGCTTTTTTTTCTAAATGAAAAGAGAAAGTATTGTTAACACGAAATTAAAAAGAAATAACAAAGCACAACATAAAAAAATTAAAAAAAAAAATATATAATAAAAACGCAAACTTAACAACAATATTATTTTGTTAACTGACCACAATACATGAGGACGTTTAAATATTATTGTTTATTTAAACTTAATAATAAATTTAAACAACTTTTTATATGCATTTATTGTTGTTGACAATCACTTAAATAAAATAAAAATGTTAATGGGTATAAATAATAACAGGTTGATCCATTATCTTTGGAAAGTCGAGTTTTTTTAATATACATAGTTCTCTGGTAAAGAATAGTAAAAATTGCAAAGTTTTAACCTTTTTGCTACAGTGACGGGCAATACAACAAAATCAATTGATGTTTTTTCTAATTTGGTTAAAGTACAAAATAAAATATAAACTTTCCCAAAAAGAATGATAAAACGTTAAAAAAAATGTAGAGGATTCACCGCCTGATTTTTGTGGGCGTGGCTTTTTAACTTAATTACATAAAAAAATTAGACTACTCCCAGGATACTTCTGCTTTAAAAATATGTAGTTGTTTGGGTTGTAATACAGTTTCTTTATTTTTAATGTAAATGTCAGTCATTTGTAGAACAAATGTTTTATTAACCTTGTAGTTCATTTAAAAAAACAAACCACATCAAATGACTGTTTTATGATTTTACATTCATTTTGTACAGTTGTTTTTTGTTATTAAAAACATTAAAAAACAAATGACAATGTTAGTTGAATTTATTGTAATGTAAGTCATCCTTTCTTTAAGTGAAATTTCATTTATTTTCAACTACAATTGCAGTTTTCTTTATTTGTATTGATCAGATCTATAGAAATTGTATATCACTTGAAACCTTATTGAAATGTCCTTATAATATTGCAATAATTACATCCTTAACCTTTTGCCAGATTTTGAATGACAGACCACAGTGGGATATATTACAAAATTGTTGGAAATAATTCGGCCATTTCTTACTTAGTGGTTCGATTACAATAAAATTTGAAACAGGCATAAGTGAAACAGGCTTGAGTTTTGATGTTGAACCTCCTAGACCCACGGATACGGCAATATGACCAAACTGGGGCACTTTTTGCATAAAAAATTTTGTATGCTCGCCATTTTTATGTTTCTTATCCGATTTGTAAGTATTTACTATTTCTATGTATTTACGATTTGTATTTACTATGGAAAAAACTGAAAAAGTACATTTTTGACATGCATATTTTAAAATCATTTTTTTAGCAAAACGAACTTAATTTTTTTTTTTTTTTTTTATTTTGTAAAGAGAAGCAACACTCAGGAAATTCTTCCTATTAAATAATGTGTTGCTTTCTTTGGAAAGGAGATAGTGGAGAGATGAAAGGTGGTGAAAGATGAAGGGATTCAAACATGGCAACACTGTAATTGCGCGAGTAGATAAGTCTTAGAACAGTTGTTGCTCGCCATCTGATGTAGAGTTGACGAATTTATTGAAGCTTTTTGTTTCATAGCCCTGATTCATTATTTTACTTCGGTGGGGTTAAGTGCTATGGGAACACCGAAGGTGGCCGCAGCGATACAAATAAGTGCTAGAAAACTCATACATATTATTTTTCTAAATTGATATTGCCGTCACCGGGAATCAAACCCGGGACCATCTGTGTAACAGTCCAACACGCTAACCATTACTCCACAACGCCCACTATAATTTAGGACTCCATATTTTTTAGAAATAAAAATATATTAATATTTTTTAAAGTAAACAATTTTTTCGTTAAACTAAAAGAGAAAGTACGAGATTTTCTCATAAATTAAGTAACCCGTGATGTTTACTAAATATTCATATTAAAATTTTGGATCTTTTCTTTGTGTTGCAGATCTTTTATTAGCGAAATCGTGAAAAATAAGACATTTCTACTTTAAATGCATGTATAGGGAGAATTATCGCATCTTTCGAAACGTGTAATATATTAAATTAAAAAGCATAGTTCTTAATATTTGAATGTTGTAAAAAAGTTACATCTTTGTTTTCAATTTTGTAAGTTTTTGCAAAAAGTTTATCAAAAAAATGTACTGATCTACAAAATTTTTTTGCAAATATTTCTTTAACTATAGCTAACTTCAAAATTCAAAGGCCATATTCGTGATTTGCGTCACAATGTCTTTTAAAAATGATTGGTCGCATACTCAATGCATCAACTTTTTCTGTTTTTGTTTAAACTTCAGTTTTTCCGCATTTCAATTTCGTTCAATTTAACAAAAAAAAAATGATCCGAACTTCAAAAAGGTTTATGCGGGAACTTTTTTGAAAACCGCGTTAAAGTAATATTTTGTTTTTTTGTGGACTACACGGTTAAGATAGGTAAAACTGATATTTTCTAAAAAAGTAAAAAGTTATAACCAGGGCAACCAGAAAATTTAAAATTTAAAAAATGCTCTTATAAAAAAACTTTTTTTAAAAAATCCGTATTTAAAGATTTATTTTTTAGTACAGTCGGAGTACTTCTTGTGAAATTAACTTTGATTGCTAACAAAAAAAAAAAGAATATAAAAATAAATTATACCGCAATCGGTATAGTCTGAAAATAGGATAGCACTCAAATTTGAAAAATGAGTTTAATATCCGATTACGGGGTTGAAAATCACAGAAAGTAATGAAAAATTAAATTGTTCAATAAAATAATAAAAAGAAAAATGGATAGATTAAAAAAGTGGAAAAATATGCTCAAAAAATACGACTTTGTTTTAAAACTAACAAAAACTTAGTCAAAAAGTAGATTTTTTATCAAAAATATCGAGAAAAAGTTAAATTTTTCAATAGAAAAACAGAGCTGTCGACTATCTTTAGTTAATCACTTAATCGTTAGTGCAAACAACAAAAGTTGACGATATATTTTGCGATTGTCGGATCCTTAAAAATTACTGAATCGCACTACAGAACTCGTCAATTGTTCTGTAACGGATAAATTTCTTATATATTTTTTAATATGAGGCACAGGAATTAAACATGATACAGCATATTTCTGGTTGCCCTGGTTATAACTCTACTGTTTGCTGTGCTTACAACTCCAAAATAAGAAACAGACAATATTTTATGACAAAAGATATATAAAAAATGCAAAAAACTCAAATACACATAAATTTCCTTGAAATATAAAACTAAAAAAATTAAATTAAATAAATTTGATGATGATGTTTTGAAAAGTTGTTGAAAGAAATAAGAAAAAAAAATGAAATAACGACGATAAACATTAAAACCTGCTCTTAAAAAAAATCTTTATGGTTATATAGTGTAGAAAAGATAACGAAATAAAGACATGTTTTGAATATTAAATTAAATAATAAAATAAATTGAAAATTGTTTTTTATTACGATGTTTAATTTCCTTAATGAACATTAAAACTTATTACAAAAAATATGAGAAATTAAGCTTTTCAAATATATTTATTAATCAAGTATTTATTTTTATTTAATTATTTTGATTACATTTAGATAACTGAACTATTTATTTGTAAAGTGGCATGAGTCCATTTATTCGTAAATGGAGAAATAAAGGCATTCGCATTTCAATGTTTTTGAAACTGTAAACGTCATCTTTTGTAGAATATTTGTATACACAAGTATCAACCTAGCTAATATGTTTGATTTGCTTTATTTTTGTAAATATACGGAGGTTGAAAGCTCTTTATAAATTGAAAAAAAAAAGATTCTCAGATACATTTGTTATTTAATTCTTTAATAAATACAAAATTATCATTCATTTTTTCACTGGTTAAATTGCTTTTTTACAAATTTACAATTTTTATTTCATTTACACAACAAAACACAAATATTGTATTTTTCATGTTTTGTTATTTTTTCTATTGAGAATTTAACAGCTGATGGTAAAAAAAAAAATTCTTAAACCTCACGAAGAAGCTTTATTGTTTTATAAAATTTTATGAATCTTTAACCGAACTAACCAACAACTCACATACAATTTGTATAGATCAACAATAAAAATTCACTATAAACTGCATTAATTTAATGAAAAGTTTCAATGGACGAGTTCCACTGACACTTCATAGATCGAATCCAAAAATTCATTAATATCATACAGACAAATCTCTCATTGTATGTTACATACATAGAACATAATATGTGTATTACCAAATTTGCTTCAAAGAATGCATTTTGAAAGAGTAACGAAATTGCGAATTTCGCGACAATAATACGTACGAAAAATTCGAAGAACAGATTTGGAATGTGGAGATCAACGTTTATACGAGGGCAGATCAATAAGTCCGTGACTTTTCGAACTTCCCTCGTAGTTATATGAAATGTAACACTGCTCTTATCAAATACCACCTGTTAATAGACTACTGTTAAATTTTAAGCAATTTCCGTCATTTACTTTGCGTTTAACAGCTGTTTAAAACACACAACCTCGTGGATTTTTTTTTTAATGGAAAAAAAGTGAATTTCGAGTGCTCATTAAACATTACTTTTTGCGAAAAAAAACCGTCAATCAAACCAAGGAAAAGCTTGATAACTACTATGGGGACTCTGCACCATCGATTTCAATGGTAAAAAAGGGGTTTACTAACTTTCGTTGTGGTCGCACAAGTACAAATGGCGCTGAACGTTCTGGACGTCCAATTGAGGTCAATACACCCGAAAATTTCGTAAAAAACCACGATATGGTGTTGACCGATCGAAGAGTGAGATTGTTTATGCCATAGGCATTTAATATGGCAGTGTGGTTTCGATTTTAAATGATCAGTTGGGTTTTAGAAAGCTGTCTGCAAGATGGGTGCCGCGTTTGCTCTCAATTGACCATAAACGTAATCGTGTGACAACTTCAAAGGACTGTTTGGAGTTGTTTAACCGCAATTCGAATGAGTTTTTGAGGCGGTTTGTAACTGTGGATGAAACATGGATCCATTATAACACTCCAGCAGCAGTCTAAACAATGGGTCCGGGTGAACCGGCTCCGAAGAAGGCCAATTTAAGTTTGTTGGCCAATAAGGTGATGGCAACAGTTTTTTGGGATGCACGCGATTGCCTTCTAAAGCGAAAAACAATAAACGGCGAATATTATGCCAACTTATTGGACCGATTTAACGAGGATTTAAAAAAAAACAACCCCATATGGCCAAGGAAAAAAATGTTTTTCATCAAGATAATGCACGGGTGTACACGTGTGTACCTCATTCGACATATTCTACGGATTTAGCCGCCAGTGACTATTTCCTATTTCCAAACCTAAAGAAATGGCTCGGTGGAAAGAGATTTAGCTCCAACTATGAAATTATTGATCAAACAAATGTCTATTTTATGGACCCTCGAAAAATATTAGTTTTTGGAAGGGATACAAAAATTGGAGAAACGTTGGACTAAGTGTATTGAGCTAAAAGGAGATTATGTGGAAAAATAAATAATTTTTTTGCAAAAAGCCACGGACTTATTGATCCACCCTCGTAATACCCAGGTAATACTTTTATGGGGAGGCTATCCGTGTTATATAAAATTACTCGCAATAGAAGAATTCATTTAAAATTTCAACGATTTTTAAGTTTTGACAAATTACGGAACCCCATAGTTATCCCATTTTTTTTTAAATGGACTCATACCACTTTCAAAATAAGTGGTTCAACTGTAAATTATAATGTTTTTTGTAAATAGAATTCATTTCTCACAATGCATTTTTATTATTTGTATTTTCGTCTACAAATGAAAATTTAAATTTTAAGGTACAAATTGTTGTTGACTTTTTTTTTTGTAGGTCATGGGCTCAATGTAAATTGAATGTTTAACAAATGCAAATCATGGTTTTGATTAAAGTTTGTCAAATATAATTTGTAATACAAAAGATAAGAGGTTGTATTTTTTGGCAGTTGTATTGCATGCAAATGAATAAATAATGTACAATGAAGTGAAACTTTGTGATACATTTTACAGTCAAAACAAGCTTAACAAAAATCACTTAAGTAGGGCATTGGAATTAATTTAAAACCATTTAAACATCTGGTGAGGAATGAAAACGAAATTGTGAAACGTAAATATTGTCCGAACACTAAAGAGGGCAATATTTGCCTCAAATAAATAAATTATATTAGAACTTATTCCAATAGAATAATCCTTGGAGTCGAGAGTGTGTAAAAGTAAATCTTCACCCTTTTGGCAGGATTTTCTTGCATTTTAAATGCTGATTCCGCCATGAATTTTTATTTATTTTATTATAAAATTTCAAACCAATTCCTTAGTCCAACTTACACTGTCATACATTTTGAACAAAAATTCCAATTTTTTTCGTATTTAAGATCTTCTCACCACATTTTTCATAAATAATAACAACGAGCAATTCCATATGAAAGCGATCACCTTTTGGACGACCCCTCTCCGATTTTAAAATAAATAGTCTCAATCGATTGCCCAGCAAAAAATAATGTACCTACATATTATTTTTTTTTTATAGTGACTGGTTTAGTGGTGGTGTGCACCACTGTCATGTGACAAAATTGAAGAATTCTTCATAAGGGACCTCATTGAAAGTTGTTTTAAAAAAAAACTACTAAAGCGATCGCAACGAGTGATAGCTCGTTGGAAAGGCTTTAATTGAAAAATAAAATTTTCCTAATTTTTCTTGTTAAATAATTAAAAATAATTCAATTATAAAAAATATAAAAACAATGAGAACAAGGTGGTCTCTTAAATGCTCTTCTCCTGTCCAAACAAGGAGTCGGGGGCCCATTTTTTTATTGCTGATTCTAAAAGCAAAAATTATGAGGAATCCAAAAAAATAAAATTAGCCGGAAAATTTAGGAGCTTCTGTGGAAAATCGGAAAATTTAATTTTCATGGGAAAAAAAGGTAAATTTCTGAGAAAAATTAGGAAAATTTTATTTTTCTATTAAAGCCTGATTCAATACCTTTCCAACGAGCTATCACTCGTTGCGATCGCTTTAGTAGTTTTTTTTTAAAACAACTTTCAATGAGGTCCCTTATGAAGAATTCTTCAATTTTGTCACATGACAGTGGTGCACACCACCACTAAACCAGTCACTATAAAAAAAAAAAAAAATATGTAGGTATATTATTTTTTGCTGGGCAATCGATTGAGACTATTTATTTTAAAATCGGAGAGGGGTCGTCCAAAAATTTGCCAGTTTTGATCGTTTTCATATGGAATTGCTCCATCATGTTTTAAAAACGTTAAACGTCGATCTTGTAATAAATTTTTAGAAATTATGTCATGTTAAATTTCAATGAAAAGGTTAGCTTTTGATGAAAAACTCTGTTGTAATTAGAACTTCTGTGCGCCCCGGTAGGCTAGTTGGTAGCGTGATGGCTTATCAGTGCGGGGGGTCGTGGGTTCAATTCCCACCAGAGGCACTGGTCTGTTTTCGCAACAACGCGCAGAAGGCCATAGTAGCTAGTGCTCGGTTAGGGTAATAGTATATAATTTGTATACAAATATATATATAATTATTATATATATTATATAATTTATTATATTATTATATAATTATTAATTAATAATTAATAAAAAATAAAAAAATAGAAGTTCTGTATAACAAAGGTTGAAGTAAACAAAATCGAACCATTTTTAATATTTGTTTTTTTCAAAACTACTTGACTAATAAAAATAAAATGTATGAATTTATTTCAATAAAAAAGTTTTTGAAATTTAATATAGTTTTGTTAAAAATGGCTTAAGAGCTTAATCGAAGAAAACTTATTCTGCACGAATATAATAAAAATTAAAGCGTTTCCATACGTTTGATAACAAAAAATGTTAAATTACCATTAGTATCCGACCGAACTAACTTTTATTGGTCGAAGCCGTAGCCAAACTTCGGCCAGATTTTCGAAGCCGAAGCCGAACTTTTAAATTTACTTTTTAATTTGAATAAACATGAATAAATCGAAAAAAAGCTAATTTACAATTTTCTTTCAAAAATATAAATAATGAGTAAAATAATTTAATGTTGTATTGAAAAAAATTGCAATGCTTGAACTTTGTTATTTTTAATAATATATGTAACGAATTGCGCTAGAACTTAAAGAATTTATTCTTAAAATGTACCAAATTTCTTCAAATACACGGAGTTCGGCCGAGCATCACTTTTTGGCCGAATACTCAGTCGAACACTAACTACCAAATTCCACAGTAAGAAACGTTATTAAAAGCTTTAACGAATGCTTATCAATTGAAAGAAAGCGGGGAAGTTGTGGTGAGCATGGCCAACGGGATCTAAAAGCAGCGGAAAAGGTAATAATAGTAGCTTTTTAAAAGGATCCTACCATTTCTACTCGAGCAGTTGCGAGTAAAATTAAGAAATCGCAAAATGTTTTTCAGAACGTCAAAAAGCGTAATGGACTCAAGTGTTAGGAATGCAAAACAGAATTTATCAGCAAAAACTCGCAGTAGACGTCTTTAAGAAAAATTAAAGAATTAACAAAATATAATTGCGTGATAATGGATGATGAAACATATTGTTTTGCAAACATTGCAGTGCAAGACTTTTATATAGCATATAGTCGTGGTGATGCCTCAAATCAATGTTAACAGAAAATTAAGTCCAAATTTCCAAAAAAAAAATGTACTAGGATTGGAAAGCAATTTGTGATTGTGTAACTGGTACAATAATGCTATAAACACATAGACGACTGCAGCTACAAGACTACAGCCTGTCAAAAATAAAATACACACGTTTATATGAAAACGATTATTTTGGCACCAACACAACTACACGGCTACCCGACTACTTTTGCCGCTGTAGTCAACTTAGGTTAATTTCTATTTTTGTTGGCTGCAAAACAAAAATAGTGTTGACAATAAAACAAAATATGTAACAAATTAGTGCTTAAAAATATTTTATTTTGTTAAACACAAAAAACGTCGCAACATCAAATGGTATAATTGCATTAATATTCAAGAGGGGTTATATAAATTTATTTTCACGTTATAATAATGTATTATAAATAAGTAATTGTATTTTTAAGTGAACTTTATATACGTGTCTACAACCAAGCATGTTGTTCTATTTTAATAAAGAAAAAAAAGATGTAATTGGCACTACTGAAACAAAAATGTATTTGTATCAGGGATGTTAAATGGAGTTTTCAATTTTGTACCAACATCCAAAAAAAATTGTACTTTTTGGACGTTGACGGTACCATTTTTTTTAAATTTATTAAAACAACAAAAAAAAAATACATAAAAATTCTCTTGTACAGAAAAAAACAAAACCTTCCAATAACATACATTATATGTATGAATAAAAAAAGGCATAAAAAAGTCTTATGAATATATGAGACCAAATCATGGAATTATTTGTTTAGTTAATAAACTATTTGGAATTTCTACATCATAGCAGCATAAATTTGTCGCTCTTAACCAATCCTTAGTCTGTATGAGACTTGATAATGTTGGCTAATGTAGTCTGTTTCTTTCCTTAGTTTTTATTATATTTTGAAAAGAAAAAAACTCTTTCCACATTTGCAGACCAGTGTGGAATGGATAAAATTCCAGCAACGACTAGAAATGTCTGGAAACATATTGACATTCAGTTCATTTTGAAAAGTAGCTACTACCGACCAAAAAATACAAACGTTTTAATTTTTTAACGACTTCAGTTAAAAAAATTTTAGTTTTTACTCTGGCTCAAGTAATATTTTTACTAAGAAGACAAGAATGGAGCAAAATTAATGATTAATCGGTTTTTTGTTAAAGTTCTGCCTATTATGGAGGCTATAACTTTTCTAAAACATTGGGTTCTGATGAGATCTTTAACCAGATCGAAATACTAGTATTAACCTAGCTAATATGTTTGATTTGCTTTATTTTTGTAAATATACGGAGGTTGAGAGCTCGTTCTAAATTAAACATATATAAGATTGTTTGGAATTTTCTTTCATT
This sequence comes from Delia radicum, assembly GCA_021234595.1. NCBI lineage: Eukaryota > Metazoa > Arthropoda > Insecta > Diptera > Anthomyiidae > Delia > Delia radicum. Next base: position 262,017,778 of record CM037851.1, on the reverse strand, counting down.
TCTTTAACAATAATTTAATTTTCGTTTGAGTTTGAATTTTTAACGTCTTTTTCAGACAATTGCAGTTAATACTATAATTAATATGCAATTTTATTTAATTTAATTGTGAAAGGCGTGGTAGAGAAGAATGAGTGTATTTTCTAAAAATCATAACTACATTGCAAATATTCAATTTTTTCTGAATCAGACTGCGCAGTTTCTGGTATTGAACGTTCGTCAGTGACCCTGTTTTTTTTTTTTGAATTTTTGAATAATGTAATATTTGTTATGTTTTTATTTGTTCGATTGCGTCTATATGAAATTTTTCTGTGCAATCACTGACCGTGGTATAGATAAACTGATTTCTAATGCCACATGCACTCGCACTACACGTTAGACAGAGCGCTTTAGCCCTCTGAGCTATAGTTAGGTCGAGTTTTGTTGTGATTAAAACTAGTTTTATTCAATACACGGTGTTTTTGTTCTTGCATACATAATCTCAGAAGTACAACTCCAACAACACAACAGTTCTATTTTTAGAAACTCACCTCACTCTAATGTCCACTGTTTTCCCATATGTTATAAGTGATGCCATATCTATATATCAATTTTCACTTCTTCAGAATTTTAATAAATTCAAAATAAAAGTGAAGTTGGCTGCAACAAGTGTCAATATATGTAAGAGCTGGCAGATAAATTTTGTAAAAAATCGTAAATTTTTAATCGATATTAAAAAAAAAAAATTGCCAACTTTATTCTTCAAATCCTTAAAATGATGATAAATCGTAAAATCTGGCGGATATAGTCGCATATATTTTAAGAGCTCATTACATAAAACGAATAAATGCAATGAAAAAGGACACAATAACAATTTGTTTGCTATACTAAAAATTCAAAAAGGGGAAAAATTAAAAATGTTTAAATTGTACCAAATGAGTAGCGGTAGTACCACGGTACTTTAGAAGGTCAAAATGTACCAAACAAAGTACAATTGTACCAACTTTAACATCCCTGATTTGTATAAAAAACAGCTATTGATATTTTTAAATTGAATCGTGATCAGCTGTTTACTATGCTGCTGTCGTTTCCAAAATAATAAGTAGCTGACCACACGGCGACGATTGCAGTCAACGGCATTTGCAGTCGTGTAGCTCTGCAGTCTGCTGTGGTCTATGTGTTTATAGCATTATGGTGTTAACCCGTGCCACTGAGGCCTCAAAGTTTTGAAAATCTCGATTTGTTGGCAGTTTGGCGACTTTGGCTATCCATATCTCTGGAACGGCTAAAGCGCGTGTCATACACTCAAAAAAATAAGTTAGTAAAACGTCTTGTAAATCAGGTATACTATTTTTTAGCAAATATTTTTGCTAAAATCGTGTTTTCAGCTAAAATTTTTGTTATACTTATTCAGCACTTAACTGTTTTATACTAATGCTTTACTAATATACTAATGTTTTACTAATTAATTTTGCTAAAAAAAATTGTGCTGATAAGCAGATGTCGCGGCATGTCAAGATGTAGTAGAGAAGAGGAGTACAACTCTAACTAGACAAGTAAAAAAATCAACCATGAAAAAAACATATACAGACATGTAGACAGAGTAAAGCGAAAGACAAAGACACACATCTTAGGTAGATTTGTATGGTTCCTTTTTCTTACTGCAAAAAAAAAGGGTTGTTTTTTTCGTTTCGTTTGTTTTTGTTTATTTTTTCGTTTCGTTTCTAGAATTATCTTCGGCAGTTTCGTCATTGAAAAGATAGCATCATTAAGACAACCATTGATGTAAGTAGTTGAAAGAAAATTTTTGTTATGTTATATATATTTATTTCTATATATTTTCAGATATTAAATTAATTCATGTCGTCAATGTGGGAATATGAAAATTTTTCTATTTCGTAATTATTGTAAATTATTTTTAAAAGAATCACAAAAATATGTTTTATGATTTTCAGCAAATATATTAACTAAATTACAATTTTTTTACAGTTTTTTGCGTTTTTTTTTCAGTCTACTAAAATTCAGCAAAAAATTTATTAATTTTTACCAACGCTTTTTTATTTGTAATCTACTAAGTGTTAGCAAAACTTTTGCTGAATCTACTTATTTTGTTGCTAAAAATCAGCTCGCTGATTTTTAGCAAAAGATTTTGCTGACATTAGCAATTTTTTTGCAAGCATCCTCCTGACTAAAATTTTGCTGACTCAGCAAAATTTTTTGCTGACTTTACAAACTTTTTTTTGAGTGTACATCAAATTAAAGGCCATACTGTGTAACGACTCGTTTTTCCGGGTAGGAACTCAGCCTTTATTTTCCAGGGGTCGCTAACAAGAAAAAAATAATCACACGTACACCTTTTTCTCTTTTTTGCTTTGTTTTCAAATGCAAATTTACTTCGTTTATTTATGTTCTTTTCTGGTTATTTTTTCTTAAACTATTAGTTTCATATACAGTGGAGTTATATTTTTCTTTGTTTTGTTCCACTTGGGGCTACTATAATCCCGGCCTGGGTATGTCCGGGGTCCCGTTTTCCTGCGCTGATCCGGTAGACTGCTGCGCTAGCTAAAAGTAGATTTTATAACAATGGTCCTCAATGACACCCTGTGTGGCGATACTTCCGTTCCCCTCAATTCCGTGGTTTGGCTACAACTTCTCGGATGCCTGGTGGAAATAAACTGGCGAGAGCCTAAATGTCCAAGTCGTATTTTAATAAATACTCCTAGGACCCCTCAGTGATTGGGAAGCACTGGCGAAAACCTAAAACGGCCAAGTCGTATTTTAATAAATACTCCTGGGACCCCCCCAGTGATTGAGAAGCACTGGCGGAAACCTAAACGTCCAAGTCGTATTTTAATAAATACTCCTAGGACCCCTCAGTGATTGGGAAGCACTGGCGAAAACCTAAACGGCCAAGTCGTAATTTAATAAATACTCCTGGGACCCCCCAGTGATTGAGAAGCACTGGCGAAAACCTAAACGGCCAAGTCGTATTTTAATAAATACTCCTGGGACCCCCCAGTGATTGAGAAGCACTGGCGGAAACCTAAACGTCCAAGTCGTATTTTAATAAATACTCCTAGGACCCCAGTGATTGAGAAGCACTGGCGGAAACCTAAATGTCCAAGTCGTATTTGAATAAATACTCCTGGGACCCCCCAGTGATTGAGAAGCACTGGCGGAAGCCTAAATACCGTTCAATTCGTATTTTAATAAATACTATTGACAAATTTCTACGCGGTTTCGGACACAAATAAACATTTAACAATTCCAACTTGTATTTTAATAAATACTTGCCGGTACCACTCGTGCTTTAAAAATCACTAATGGCTTTCTAACTACGTTTAGTTAATTTCACTTACTCTTCCTTTAATTTAGCTTCGACCTTCCCTGTGTACAACCAGAACCAGAATCAACCATCCTACTGCACAGCGGCCTTTTATATCCTAAGCCTAGCTTTGGTATTCTAATGCATTGCGTGTGGTTGTTGTTTTACGTTTTCTAACTAGCATGCCAATACAGTGCGTGTGGTTGTTGCAATTCTTTATTTTTTTCCTATTAGCATGTTAATACAGTGTATATGATTGTTGTACTTCTTGTTCAATACGCATGGTAATGTAACCTGTGTGTTTGTTGTAAGTCATGTACGTATTGCTTTGTTAAGTTTTTTTTCCTTTTTCTTTCCCTTGCAAAGGAATTTCACATACTGGGTGTGACATCAGTTTAGCAATAAACTTGTCGTCACACTTCCCCCCTCCCTCCGGAAGAGAGTACACAAGACCTTACCCAACATTTATAATAATATTTCATTTTATTTTCCAAATCAATTTCAAATTAATTCCATTATTTTCCTAAAGCAATTGGTCCCTTATCGTACCTTATGCTGGACTTGCCAAACTTCGAGATCCGAATTCGGTACCATACGTTGTTAAATTCTTTTCTAAAATTAAGCCTTTTAACTCTTGCCGGGTTTACCACGAGTTCCGCCACATACGTCCATAATTCATCTGGCAATAAGTGTCCTGTCAGGTTTTCAATTGTACCTGCCACCACTGCCTCTGGCAGAACTATATTTCCATTTGGGTCATACTCGTCATTTGCTATAGCCCCTATTTCATTTTGCTGTGCTTCATTCTCCAGTACCACATCGCCCGCCATTTCCTGAGGATCTATTGTAGCCCCATTATCTTCCAAGACGCCATCAGTACCCGACCAATCCGTTTCCAAGGATATTGTATCTTCCCAGAAAATATCATTTGCCGCCTTGTCGAATTCTTCGATTAACTCTTCAACTGTTGAAGTGGTAACTGGCTGCGACCATTGGTCTGGGAACAGGTCTGGTAACTTATCAGGTGTAGATCCAGAGTTTACCTCCAGTATCACTTCCTCTTTGCTTGGTGAGGGTGCAAGGGGTTCGTCCATGTCGCTTAAAAATAGATCGGACTCCAGGTCCGCAATCGTCACTTTTTCCCTTGGCTGACATGTGCTGTCCGACATCTCAACTTCCCCTTCGCTTTCGCTCTGGATCCGCCGAGCTCTTGACCTTTTCCGGGGTGCTTTTATTTCTTCGTCATTGCTCTCCCTTCTTACTTTCATGGTTTCGCCCTGAGTAACTTTAATGCGTGCCAGCCTGACTATGGGTACTTTTTTATTACGGGCTCTGACAAGATCTTGATTTTGGGAGCTGCTTCCTGCAGGCGTGCGTATCTGTTTCTGAGTTTTCGGCAGGATTCTTTGAATTTTCTGTTATAATCCATCTGTAAAATTAAAATTTTCTTTATAACGAGTTTTCCCCTGTCTACTCTACCAATGGACAACACATGACAAAACACTTTTCAAACTACAACAATCACTCAACATTAAATGGCTTCAATTCCCCGATGTGTGCTTTCCTTTTCCGTCTATCAGCTGCCGTTATTTCCACTATAACCGGTGATATAAAACCTTTTACCGTATACGGTCCATCATATTTTGGAGCCAGTTTTGCCGCAAACCCATCTACCCGCCTTTGATAAGTGATGCTGTTTAACCAGCACTTGGTCCCCTGTCTTAGGTTTCCATTCTCTCCTTCTAAGATTGTAATATCGCCGCTGATTTTGAGCTGCAATCTCCAAATTCCGCCTTACCAATTTAAAAACTTCTTGGAGCATTTTTGCCTTTTCGGACGGTTCTTGTACTTCTGTCCCCGTACCAGTTGTCACCTCATCGTACAGTGCCTTTGGCAGTCGTGGTTCTCTACCCTGTGTGAGAAAACTTGGGCTGTAACCCGTTGTTTCAGAGGGTGCTAGAATTTATTGCCAACATTATCTCTGGTAGATGCTCATCCCATGTCCTTTGATTTTTCTCGGAAAACTGTGCCAACATTGTCTTCACTGTTCGATTTGTGCGTTCCGTGGGGTTTTCTTGCGGGGTGTATGGCCGTAAGCTGGTGTTGGATACCCACTTCCCTCAAAAATTTCCTAAAAGAACGGCTCGTAAACTGTGCCCCATTGTCGGTTATTAACATTTTTGGTACCCCGAACCGGCTCAGAATACGTTCCCTTAATGCTTTTTGTACGGCTTCACCTGTTGCCTTTCGTATTGGAATTAATTCCGTCCATTTTGAAAATTTATCGAAAAATACCAACAACATCGAGTTTCCGTGCTTCGATCGCGGGTTAGCGGCCCAACAAAGTCCGAACAGATTATAGCCCATGGTTCCTCGGGAATCTGAGTCAGCATCTTTCCCGCTGGTTTCTGCTGACTGGCCTTGTATCGCTGGCATGATTCACATCTTGCCACGTACTTTGCAACGTGTTTGTATAACCCGGGCTAATAATAACGATTTGTAATTTTTGATATTGTTTTCCTTATCCCCATGTGTCCTGCAGTTATGTGGTCGTGATTTTCCTTAAGCACCCTATCTCGTGAATACTTCGGCACACACAGTTTCCACGGTATAGATCCCTCAGCCTCATTTCTACCCGGAATATGCCGGTATAGTTGCCCCTTTTCTATCATGAAATCCGGAAATTTCTCCGGGTTTTCCCGCACCTCCTTACTTCTCCTTTCCAGCCATGCGCATTTTCCGTTCACCTCGTTCATTGTCACGGTACATAGCTTGTCCAGTGGTTCCCGTGACAAGGCGTCAGCAACCACATTATTTTTCCCTTTCCGGTACTCTATCTCAAATGAGTATTGTTGCAATTCCAAGGACCACCTCGCTACTCTTCCACTGGGACTCTCAATACTGTTTAACCACTTTAGAGACAAATGGTCGGTTATCACTTTGAACGTATATCCCTCTATATATGGCCGCATCTTACGTATTCCCCATACAATTGCCAGACATTCCTTTTCCGTTGCAGAATAATTTACCTCGGCCTTATTCAACCTTCGACTAGCGTATGAAATAACTCGCTCCTCGCCATTGATGTCCTGTGTTAGTACTGCGCCTAGGCCCACATCGCTAGCATCCGTTTGCAGCACAAATTGTTTGTTAAAATCAGGGCAAGCCAATACTGGAGCTTCCGTCAGTTTTGTTTTAAGTTCCTCGAAAGCCTTTTGCTGGTCTTCGCCCCATTTCCACCTTTTCCTCTTCTTTAGCAGCTCGGTTATTGGCGCAACTAACTTTGCAAAATCCGGAACAAATCTGCGATACCACGAGGCCACCCCTAATACTCGTCTCACCGCTTTCACATTCGTGGGCGGGGCCATATTCCTAATAGCTGCTATTTTATCTGGGTCTGTGTGTATACCTTTTTCTCCTATCACATGGCCAAGGTATTTTATAGATTTTTTCATAAATTCACACTTCTCCGGGTTTATTTTTAGGTTTGCTTTCCTTAATCTTCGAAAAACTTCCTGCAAGTTTGACACGTGTTCCTCTAAGGTTCTACCGATGACTACAATATCATCTAGATATGCAAAAGCATGTGGTTCCATTTCTGGTCCAATAACTTGGTCTAGTGCTCGTTGAAATGTTGCTGGTGCTGAATGCAGTCCAAACGGCATCACTTTCCACTGAAATAACCCCCGACCGGGTACTGTAAAAGCCGTGAATGCCCTACTGCTTTCTTCCATGGGTATCTGCCAGTAACCATTCTTCAGATCCAATGTGCTAAAATATTTTGCATCACGCAATCGCTCCAAAATCGAGTTAATCCTAGGTAATGGGTACGCATCAGTTACTGACTTATTATTTAGCTGTCTGAAATCACAGCACAACCGCCATTTTCCGTTCTTTTTAGGCGCCAGCACTATTGGGGAACTATACGGGCTGCATGATGGCTCAATACATTCTTTCTCCAATAACTCTTCCACCAGGTCCCTGATTATCTGTTGCTTTGCTGGGTTACTTGGCATATACCTGTGTTTAAATGGAGTTATATCCTTCATTATTATTTTATGCTTCGTTATATTTGATGGCCCATTTATTCTTTCAAATGACTCTAACTCGTTTTTTAAAAATAGTTCCCAGCGCGTCTGTTCATTCTCCTGCCTTTCCCCCTGCTCCGAGGTTTGCTCCGTCGTCTCCGCTTTCTTTTTTCACAAAACTGAAACACTTCCCCTCCGAAACTTAAGGTTGCCTCGACCTTTGCCAAAAAATCTAACCCGAGAATCAATCCATCTAACACATTCGGCAAAATGAACAAGGACATGTTTACTACTTTGCTCCCTTATATATCTTCACGGCCACCGCTTCCTTGACCCAGATTGTGGTTTTGTCCGCTAATGATATGCAAACGTCAACTTCCTCACGTTCAAAACCCGGAATAAGGACGTCGGCGTATTTAACACTTATAAAGCTGTGAGTTGCCCCCGTATCTATCAGGGCCACAGCATCCTTATAATTAACTTTCACTTTAGCGAAAATGTGGCTCTGTTGAATGTATGTTATCATTAACGTACCTGTTTTTGAAATCTGCGCTCCCAGGGGTTTTGTATTTTGGACTCCACTACCCCTTACTGGCGAAGTCCCCGAAGGTTTCCCGCTTGCCTTCTACAGCAGTCCACCGTACGTACGTCCCTACGACCACATTCCCAGCAAAATAGTTGTGGCTGATTCTGACAGACTCTGTACCAATGACCTTCTTGTCCGCATCTTCTGCATGCCGCTCTAGTGTTCACCTGGCCTGTCATTGGTATAGCGACTCGCCCATTATCTGCATTGCTCGTACGGGTTTGCGCTCTTGGCATAGGCACCGGCGCCATTTGCTCAACTTGAGTCGGTGGAGTTTCTCTTTGTATATTTTCAAAATCATCAGCAAGTTTTGTCAAATCACATAAGTTTACAAAATCTCTTCTCTTTATGTATAGCCTGTATTTTGGATTCATATTCTCGTATAGCCTCTCTAGTTTTTGTTCTTCCGTGTAACTTGCCTGCCTCATAAGATCCTGGAGGACCACCATATACACTTTAAAGACCTCATTATGTTGTTGCTTTCTAGCCCTTATTTTATCCTCTAATTTTGAAAAATATCCTGAGGGAAGAAAGTATTCCAAGAAGTCGAATTTGAACTCTGGCCATGTCTTCCAACGTTTGTTGTTATTCCTGTACCATGATAGCGCCAAATCTTTCAACAGTTCAGGCATTGTTCGTGGCAGTAAATCAATGTCTACTTCATACACTTCAGCCAGTTCCACTACTCGTTCCAGGAAAGCCAACGGATCCTTGCTGCCATCATATTTTATTGACCATTTACGCACTTGTTCAATTGCGTGCTGGTAGCGTCCTCGATTCTCCCCTCGTCTTCTGTCATATTATGTTCAGGTGATTTCGCAAGTATTTGTGGAAATTTCGACGCACTGATGTTATCTAACGCCTCTGTTCCCGTGCCTAAATGGTTCCGCCTTTCATTCTCCACCTCCGTAACTTTTATTTTTGGTGCTTGCTGAATTAGGGACGTTTCATCCATTTTTGGCGTACTTGGTCGTGCGTGTTTTTGCTCTAACTCCTGAAGCCTCTGTTGAATCTCTAACTCGTACTCACCCTTTCTTATAAATTCCACCAGTTGCTTTCGAAGTTCTTCAACTGTCCCACTAGCCTCTATTTGTAATTCCTCTGTATATGATACCAACTCTTCCTTGCGTAAGCTGTACACCCAGTTAGTTTTCACCATTTTCTATCTCTACTAATTTGCCTGTTAGTTTTCCTTGTTTGCCAATAAATTTGCTCGGGCGCCACTTGTAACGACTCGTTTTTCCGGGTAGGAACTCAGCCTTTATTTTCCAGGGGTCGCTAACAAGAAAAAAATAATCACACGTACACCTTTTTCTCTTTTTTTGCTTTGTTTTCAAATGCAAATTTACTTCGTTTATTTATGTTCTTTTCTGGTTATTTTTTCTTAAACTATTAGTTTCATATACAGTGGAGTTATATTTTTCTTTGTTTTGTTCCACTTGGGGCTACTATAATCCCGGCCTGGGTATGTCCGGGGTCCCGTTTTCCTGCGCTGATCCGGTAGACTGCTGCGCTAGCTAAAAGTAGATTTTATAACAATGGTCCTCAATGACACCCTGTGTGGCGATACTTCCGTTCCCCTCAATTCCGTGGTTTGGCTACAACTTCTCGGATGCCTGGTGGAAATAAACTGGCGAGAGCCTAAATGTCCAAGTCGTATTTTAATAAATACTCCTAGGACCCCTCAGTGATTGGGAAGCACTGGCGAAAACCTAAAACGGCCAAGTCGTATTTTAATAAATACTCCTGGGACCCCCCAGTGATTGAGAAGCACTGGCGGAAACCTAAACGTCCAAGTCGTATTTTAATAAATACTCCTAGGACCCCTCAGTGATTGGGAAGCACTGGCGAAAACCTAAACGGCCAAGTCGTATTTTAATAAATACTCCTGGGACCCCCCAGTGATTGAGAAGCACTGGCGAAAACCTAAACGGCCAAGTCGTATTTTAATAAATACTCCTGGGACCCCCCAGTGATTGAGAAGCACTGGCGGAAACCTAAACGTCCAAGTCGTATTTTAATAAATACTCCTAGGACCCCAGTGATTGAGAAGCACTGGCGGAAACCTAAATGTCCAAGTCGTATTTGAATAAATACTCCTGGGACCCCCCAGTGATTGAGAAGCACTGGCGGAAGCCTAAATACCGTTCAATTCGTATTTTAATAAATACTATTGACAAATTTCTACGCGGTTTCGGACACAAATAAACATTTAACAATTCCAACTTGTATTTTAATAAATACTTGCCGGTACCCACTCGTGCTTTAAAAATCACTAATGGCTTTCTAACTACGTTTAGTTAATTTCACTTACTCTTCCTTTAATTTAGCTTCGACCTTCCCTGTGTACAACCAGAACCAGAATCAACCATCCTACTGCACAGCGGCCTTTTATATCCTAAGCCTAGCTTTGGTATTCTAATGCATTGCGTGTGGTTGTTGTTTTACGTTTTCTAACTAGCATGCCAATACAGTGCGTGTGGTTGTTGCAATTCTTTATTTTTTTTCCTATTAGCATGTTAATACAGTGTATATGATTGTTGTACTTCTTGTTCAATACGCATGGTAATGTAACCTGTGTGTTTGTTGTAAGTCATGTACGTATTGCTTTGTTAAGTTTTTTTTTCCTTTTTTCTTTTCCTTGCAAAGGAATTTCACATACTTGGTGTGACATCAGTTTAGCAATAAACTTGTCGTCACAACTGTTTTTAACATTTTATATTATACGCAATAATACGCAACTAGTACTGAAACCGAAAAAATAGAGCCAATGTCCCTAAAAACGTGACTAGGTACCCCTGAGAGCGAAGATGCGTTATTTGTATTATTATTGCTTATTACACAGTGCAACACGAAAAAAATAACCATATACGGACACCACTACGTGATAAAAAAACTAAAAAAAAAGACCCGTGTCTTCCAATTTTTCCGAAAGTCATCTCCTTTTTTGTTTATGGGCCTCCAAAGATTTGGGGCCTCGGTATCATTTTCGCAAAAGTGATCATTTTCTTAGGCTCATATCTTGCAAACCGTTCAGAATTTCGATTTACTCTATATGGCAAAGTTGTAGCTCATGTCATAAAGAACAAAAATTGCGAACATATAAAATCAAAAAAATTTCACCTTCCAGATCAAATCGCAAAAAACTTAAAAAAATTCGATTTTTTTTACCTTTTTCCCCGTGTTCAGGTCCATAGGTAGCAAACCGTTCAAAAATTTACCTAAGATCTCAATAAACAAATTTCTAGAACATATAAACTTCCTGGGAATTGGGTTTGCTACCTATGCACCTGAACAGGAGAAAAAAGGAAAAAAAAAATGAAATTAAAAAATTTTTCACTTTTGCGCGCTACCTAAACAGTGTTAAGAATCATCTCTAGGAAGTTTATATGTTCTAGAAATTTGTTTATTGAGATCTTAGGTAAATTTTTGTAGTTGATTGTTTCCTTGAATTTTGAACGGTTTGCTACCTATGGTCCTGAACACGGGAAAAAAGGTAAAAAAAATCGAATTTTTTAAGTTTTTTGCGATTTTGATCTGGAACGGTTTGCAAGATATGAGCCTGAGAAAATGATCACTTTTTTGCGAAAATGATACCGAGGCCCAAATCTTTGGCGGCCCATAAACAAAAGAGGAGATGACTTTGGGAAAAAATGGGAGACACGGGTCTTTTTTTTTAGTCTTTTATCACGTAGTGGTGTCCGTATATGGTTATTTTGCCATGACTTAAAAAATTACACAGTGTTATGGACAAATACTTGTACTTTGGAATCCCATTTAATTTAAATGTGTTTGCTATGGTATACCGTTAATTTTAGACCCACAACAATGTTTTTTTTTTATGTCAGGTATGTATCTATTTTTTCCTCATACTGTATCACTGGCGACCCCAAGTAGGTAAAACCAAACTAGTTTAAAATGTATTGGGTACCCTACTACCTATTGTTATATTTTAAGTAGAAGTCCAGGGGTTCAGAGTCTGTTATTAAAAAAGAAAAGGATTGCTAGGTGGTTCTTGCTTTTATGATTTTGTTTCTTGGTCAGTTGAAAAGTATTCGCTAAACAGTGAAAGTCGTATTTTGTTCTACGTTCGTGTGGTCGAGTTTAAAAAAAACCCACTAAATATTAACTACAAAAGACATTTTTATTTTAATTAGGTCGGTACCTACTAATACGCACTCTTTGTTTTAGTTAGTGTCATTCTGTGTAATTTATTCTTTCTTCTAGTGAACATTTTTATTTCTCGTAAAAGTGATGGCTTCTACATCTGGCATGAGAAGTAGAGGTAGAGACAAAATTTTTCTAATTGAATATCCAGCTCATCAGACAACTGGATGTAAGCTGCCCTCCAATCGACAAGTTTTAGCTACTATGTTCTACAATTTGCGTACTGTGAAATTAAATGTGAGAGACTCTGCCACAACTACTGTTGACGAGGTTTTGGTTTTTTGGACAAAAGCTCGAGTTCCTACAAAACAAAAGAAAAATGCCATAGTAAAGCTGGAAAACCTGTACGATGATTGGAGAAAAATGCAAAAGTACAAGGATAGAAAAACGGAAAGTGCTAGAAATGCTGTAAAAGAGTTTACCCTAAAGTTGGATTATCTCTTTGATATTGTCCTGACAATGATGACTTCAGAAGAAGACAAGGAGTTTCTGTTGAAACAAAGACAGAAAGGAAGACCAGGCTCCATACTCGGAGTTGACCTGAAGTTGGCTCAAGCTGAAGAAAGACTACTACAGAAATAATGGAAGGTCTTGGACAAACAACTTTGTTCAAGAGATTAAACATTAACACCGAATTTCTGGAAAAAGATCCTGCAACTTGGCCGCAGAACATCAACTACCAGGAGGGGCAAAGGATGGTAAACAACTTGAAAGTTGTGAACGACATGGCAGAGCGAGGAGTCAAGCTCATCACAGATTACAACCAATTACTTACAAAGGACGAGCAACAAAAACAATACGTTCTCCAAGTAGTCAGCAGATGCCGTCAGCTGTATCCAGATAGCTCCAAACCACATTATGTCAGTCCCTTGAATAAATTTAAATAAGAATAAAATGAAAAAGACACTTATTATACTTGATTTTTTAAATACATAATTGTTTTCATTCCAAAAATTGATAATATAGGAAGGAACATGGGTTTTTTCACAATAGGTTCCATCTTCGCTCTAGGGGGTACCTAGTCACGTTTTTAGGCACATTGGCTTCATTATCTCGAATTCAGTACTACTTACGTATTTTTTTTTATTGCATATAAAATATTATAAACAGTATCGCCTTCAATTTGATGTATGACACTGGCAAATATATTAAACCGTTCTAGAGATATGGGTCGGCAAAGTCGCCAAACTGCCAAAAAATCTAGATTTTCAAACTTTGAGGCCCCAGTGGCACGGGTTAACATCTTCGAATTGTGCTCAAACTTTGGCAATCTTAAAATCTAACAAAATGAAACATTTAAGGGGGGTGCCCCCAACAAAATTCTGACATTTTTGTTTACCCTATGAAATAAAACCACCCTACTATACACACACAATATTTTTTCCGTAAAGACTACTGGAATATACACATTAAATTAACTGAAAATCAGTAAAAAAACAGGACAACTTGTTTTTCGTTTAAAACAATTGTATTTATTAGTTTATGTTTAATTGTGGAAAAATTAATTGACAACATCGTTTTCGTTTATTTCAATACTCCATACAATATAATAACTTTTTGTTTTAAATAGAAAAATTTTAACTGAATATTTTATCTATTACCGAAAGTCCGTTTTTTGTATATTTTGTTTTTTGAATAACAGACAGAAAGTTAAAAATATAAATATATTAAACTTTTAAATAACTGTTGATTTTCTATGGAAAAGTTCTTGTGAGTGTAGATATATATAATAAAATATAAAAAAAAAATTCCAAAGCTATCTTGGATATTTTTTTATTTAGAAAACAAAGTGGTTCGATTTTGGCTATTTGAACCTTTAATACACTCAATCTTACTGTGCTGGAGTGTATATTAGGAATTTACAAAATGTTCGACATTTTGACACAAAATATTTTCAACAATTTTTTTGTATGACATAATTAACCTCTTGACATGTTAGCCGATGTCTAAGCATGATAAACTCGTCAGCGTTAATAATTTATCTTTAACGACCAAAAATTATGGCGGTTTTAAATTTAAAGCAAATTAAAAATATTAAAATTACAGTTTTTGCTTGGATTTAATTAAAGTTACATAAATTTAAACATCTCATGGTATTTATCACAGTTCAAAATATATATTACACCAGTGGGTTTCCATATTACTCAGTGTAGCTCAATCTGCTCTCTTTTTATTTGCTCGTAAACTCGCACCGAGCAAATGAAAATATGTTGCAGTAAAATAAAAGTTTAAATTAATTTTTATCATGTTTTTAAATAATAATTTAGTAAATTTTTTAATTATTTCAATTATTAATGTTAAAATCAGCAAGATATAATTATAATATATTAATGTTTACTAGAAAATAACAAAACATAAACAAAATAAGGGTGAGTGTTTTAAGCAACAGTTTTTTTATCAACATGTTGCAATAATTTTTTAGTGAACAAAAAAAATGTTTTCATTTGCTTGTCCGAGTTAGGTATTTTGTTGCTGAGAGGCGTGGGAAGTTTAGTCTCTCTGTTTGTATATACTCTTTCCATTCACTGCTTTAAATGCATATTTCTGTTTCAAATTTTCACTTAATTGGCTTTAATTGCAAATTTTTATTGAATTTTTCCGAGTTTTTCGTAAAAAAAATTTTTAATTTGATTTTACATTTCACCTAGCACTATCCACGTACTTACTTAGGTTTTTAGAAGCTGAACTAGGATTTTGAGAGTTTCGAAACAAAATAAAAAAGGTATAAAAAGAGACACTTAAAAATAATTATTTTTAAGCAGTTTTAAATTTATTTTAAAAATAAGTTGGGTTGCTTAATATATTCTCTGTAAAAGTTTTGCAGATTTAACCCAATATTTTAATTATTTATCCGACCGAACTGTTCGGCCAAAAACCTATATTTTGTCGGTTTTTTGATATCTAGACACAATGATGACAAATTTTGGTATTGCAAACATGTTTGTTGAGCCGATTTAATTCGATTTTGTGTATAAAATTTAAGAGAATAGCCGAAGTTTAGCTATAAAGTTAAAAATTCGGCCGCACTTTCTGAGGACAAACAGTGAATTCAGTGCTTAAATACGGACTTTTCTTCAAATTTGACACTCAAAATAACATCTAATCAGCCCAATAAACATTTTTCATCCGCAAAATTTGTCCCATAATGCTTTAAAATACCGAATACAGACCAAATGCATTTTCTGGCCGAACTGTTCGGTTGGACACTATTATTTATGAATGATTTACTTTTAAATTTTAAAAAATTAAAACCAAAAGTTTATTTTTCGATCCTTTATAATAAAGTATGATGTGAGCAAGATTATTAGTGGCGATACAATGGGTCATTATGAATATCCCATTTTATAATCTTTAACATTTTGGTACTTTCATATTAAACGGTTGCCATTTTGGAACAGGAGGCGATTCACCAGGTCGGATCTCGTTTCCTCTTCCAAGATGGCCACAGTGTCATATGAAATTAAACTAATGTAAAAAATTTCAATATGTGATATTAAAAATGGCCCATATCTAGGCCCCTGATCACAGCCCTGAAAAACTTTGAATGTAGTAATCAAGTGGTTACCTAATGCACCAGGTAGGATCAAGTGGTTTGAAAGCTCGTTATAAATTGAAAATCTCGATGTATATAAAAAAAAAATAATAATAAAACAGGAAAAAATCATTAATCAAATAAAAATTCTCAAATTCTTCTTTATATTAATTTTTCTCATCTTAATTTGTGATGATTTGTATTTTGTAATGATTTCATATATGAGGAGTTCCGGCTAAGAGTTAAATTTTTATGTAAAAAAAAAATTATTTTTTTTTGATGGCACATCAATGAAAGTTGGCATAAGTATTGGCAGCTATTTTAGCATAAGAGATTCATTCGTGTCAATTAAATCGCGTCAAAAGTTATGGCGGTTTTAAAGATATGGCGGTCTTAAAATTGTTGAACTTTTTTTTTTTTGGTTTTTTTTAAATTTTTTTTTGCATTAGTTATTGTCACATGAAATAAGACATATAAGCCAAAATAACTTATGACCTTTTTTACTAACAAATGTATAGTAGTTGCGATTTTTTTTTTTTTTCTAAAAATTGTGTGTTTATCAAAAATCGCAATTTATTCGCGATGAAAAAATTTTTTCCAATTCTTTATAGCATATTTAGGATATGTGTGGTCAAATTACTGGCAATCGTCTGATTACACCAGTAATTAAAAAAAAAAAAATCTGGGATGCTTTTTTATAACAAGAAAACTTAATATGATCCAAATCAATAATCATCAACATTTTTTAAACTGCCTCTGATTTTATAATAAGGCATCGAATGGGCTTTCATTTAAAAAAAATTTCATCCGATTTCGTGCAAAGCCTTGGATGTGCCAAATCAAAATAAGTTTAGATAAATACATCCAGCTTACCGGTAATAACGATAAAGTAATAAATGAAAAACCAAATCGGTTCTACGCGTTAAGGCACGTCTTTTGATGTATTAAATTTGAACAAAATGCATTAATTGCTACTAAAAAAAATTAGAAAAAATTTGTAAACTTCGCACATTTTTCAAAAATGCCATAACATTTTTGCAATTTATTTTTTATAAACCTGCCAGTGATTTTTTTATGTAAACTCACAAAAAACTCGGTTTATGCAAGAGTCCACCAAATTTCGAATGAAAAAATTACGTTTTTTCTTTCGCACTTTAATCTGCTGAAACTCCTTAACTATTCGTTGCACATTAACGGGCTTAATTCCAAAAGAATTACAACAGCTACCAACTCTAGTTCAACTTTTTTCATTTTATAGAGGGGGCAGAAATCCCTGATCAAAAAACCTCGAAAATTTAAAAACTCTTAATTTTTGGTTTCAAAACTTAACCGTCTTATAACTTCTTACCAAGCGATGAAGCATCTATCAAACCAACATTAAAATAATCTCTTATATGTACTGACTTTGTGTTATGCCGGAAAAGATTGAAATATAAGGAGAACTTAAAAAAAAAGCGAAAGAAGGTAAAAACTATGGATTATTTCAAGCCATTTTAATCGATTTTTCAACTTTAACTTTTACGGATAAAGTGGTTTACACAACTGCATTTACAGTTTTTCTAAATTCCAAAAACTGCCGGTTTTTTAAACATTTATTTCAGTTTCACTGAGTTGAAATTTAAAAAAAGATTTTGTGATATATAATAACAATTTTATTTCTTATTATAGGTATGAATTTTAATTAAAAAATTTCAATTTCAAATTAATTTTCTTATTTTTATGGAAAATAACAATTTTGTTTGGAATTTTTTCAATTTGATATATAATATGTCAATGTCATTTAAAAATTTCGCAATTTTAAATGAAAAATTCGGTTTCGAAATTTTCTCCAATTGAAGCAAAAAATTTTAAATTTTCATAATTTTAAATGGAAAATCTCAATTTCATTCGGAAATATTTTTAATTCAATATGGTAGATCCATAATTCTTATGGAATTTTCTAAACTTGACATTGAAAACCCGAATTTCTTTTGGAATCTTCTGAATTTGAAAAAAAAAATCAAAATTTCTTTTGAAATTTTCTCAGTTTTTTCTCTTAATTTCATTTGGAATTTTCCAAAATTCTCTTGAAAAACTTTCAATTTTAATTTTAAATTTTGTAGAGTGGCCAAAAGAAGTTCGCTTCTTTTTTCGATTTTTTGTTTAATTTAATTTATATACAAAAATGGTTTTTTTCGGACTTCCTATATATTTTCAGCTATTTAGTTAGAAAATTGTTGTACCTCAAGTCCAAAATCTAATATGATATTGTCGTATTAGATTTTATCATGTTGACATTCAGTATGAATGACAATTAATTAAGTTAAGATACGTGAATTAGATTTCGAAATCTAGTTTAAACTGGATCCAGTGCGTAATGTGAACGCAACCTAAGAAAAGGGTTCTTAATTAGGGAGGACTATTTGAAAGAATATTACAAAAACAAGTTGTTTTTAAAAACTTTAAGTTTTTGATTTAAGGTTTGTATGGAATTTGACAATTAAATACAAGAAGTTTACAAAAAACTTCTAGTTTATGGCGGTAGTGGTAATTGAGCTTAAATTAAATATCAAGCGTAATATGAATGCAGACAAAAATAAGTGTATATTTTTTTTTTTGTTTGAAAACTAAAAACAAAAAAAAATTAAGAAATATTTTATTTACATTCCATTAAACTAGTTCTTCAAAACATTTGTTTACATTTTACCAAACAAAAATGACACACTCAAAACAAATGTTGAATAAAGAGAATGAAATTCACCATAGCACGAAGAGAAATAAATAAAAACAAAGAATAGAAAAGCAGCTGCAAGTGGTGAATAAAATTGTGAAAACATAAATACATAAGGGAAGGTGAAAATAAAGCAAACAAAATACGGTAAAATAAAAGCCACTGTTGCCAACTTTTTCTTAAAAATATCGCTATATCAAACTAAAAAAATAGCTAGAAAATAGCTAAATTATAAAATAATTCAAAAACTTAACAACAAATCGCAAAATTTGTTAAAATTTTTAAAGTCAGTTTAAAAATTACAAAAAAAAAATCAAATTTTTTGAACTTTTTGAGTTTTTCTTTAAAATTTAGCAATAAATTGGGAAATAATATTAACTCAGCAGTGTTGACAAAAATATTAACTCAATAATATTATAATACTAACTCGAAGAAAGTAAAAAAATCTGTGATCTTTAGCCAATAAGAATTTAAGGACAACAAAGAAATCGCTGTCAATTCAATAATTATTTTACATTCAGTATTAAACTCATTAGAAACTTAATTGAAAATGTACAATATGAAATAATATTGTTGGAAACAAGTGAAATGGTTGTGATACGCTGATATACACGGAAGAATATGATGATGAAAGTTGTCGACAAAATATGAATCATGATATAAATAAAATTAATATTTTGTTAAAAAATTAACAAACTAAAACTAAACGAAAAAATCAAAAATAATAGAAATAAATATGAGTTTTGAGGTAATGTTTGAATTTAATTATGAAATAATAGAAAAAGTTGAAAATATAAAATATCTCGGTTTTGTAATAAATAAAGAATTAAAATTTAAAGAGCGTAAAGGGCCTTAATATTTTTAATTTTATACAAACGGGTTTATTTGTTTTTTTTTTATTTTTATTTTTTTCTTGAAAAATAAATCACGTCAAGTCAATTTATAACACCATCCAAAAATGTTAAATTTAAAACAATTTTCTGTTTTATTATTTTATAAAACAAAGCAAAGCACTTTGGGGAAGGTCGAGTGTCAAATTTTAAAAACTTAAATTTTGAAAAAAAACTAACTTTCATTTAATTGCCAACACAATGCTGAACCTTTTTATTTATTTATTTTATTTCATCTACTTTTTTTATTTTATTTTTTATTGTTAGTTATTGGCTTATGGTGTATTGTCAAAGTTCAAATTTAGTTTTAAAAAATAAAATATTTGCTTGCGATACCATCATTTTATAATACCCCAGAATATATAAACAAGTTACAGAAACGTATTATATAACATAACCTTTTTTAATAGAAAAAAATCGTAAATTTTATGTTTGATAGTTGGCGATTAATGTGTCCAAGAGTAGGCAAGCATAATGGCACATTTATTAAAGTGTGGACTATCTATACTACAAACACCATAAGATCGATCTGCCAAAGCTCGCCAAAACTTACATTTATCTTTGATTTTTAGAACCCTTCCACTCGAAAATTAGGTCCCGTATTTTAGTTGTTGATCTATGCTAAACTTTAATGTAAAATTCGCGTAAGTAGATGTAGTAAGTGAAATTTGTAATTAGTTTAAGGAAGAATTTGGGAAAAAATTATCAAACACTTATAATCGTGAACTAATTAATTTCATTATTAACCTGCTAGTAGTAAAAATTTGGTTTCGATACTATATTCCAGAGATGTCAATTATCTCATATCATCAAAAATTTAGTAAAAGTAATGCTACAAATTTTAAAAATATTAAATATTTTATAACATTAAAATTTGTTCGATAACACTACTCGACAAATTATCTTTTATACAAGTTTAATATAATTTTTATTAAAAATTAAAATTATCTTTCATTTGAGTATAATCATGTCGGTGTTTGTTTTAGGAAAAAAATTTTGCATGTTTAGTTTTATCTCATAAAAAATAGTGAATATAAAATATATATAAAAACCGCTAGATTTCAAAAACTACCAACTAGAAAAAGATATATTGCCAGATCTAGACTCAACGTACATAAATCTATTAGAGAATATAAAATATAAAATTGTAAGTTCTTTTCGGTTTTAAAACAAACATTTTTTCATTGAAGTGACTAGTTATGCACAATGATAAAATTTTTAAAAACTTGATACATTCCTTTCAGGCTGGTGTCTAATAACTTTTTCTGTGTTTTCTCTATTATTCAAGGTAAATTATCACCAGGGACCGGAATTTCATGCAAATGTATGTTTTTTTTCTATAATCGGAGAACAGTGTACACCAAATATCTTTGCGAATCATTACTCATAATGCATATTTTGATTGCATATTTCTTAGTTTTTCGTAAAAAGATCGTTTTAAATATTATTTTGTATTTGACAAGTAAACATTAAATATTGACAAATACAATTTTTTAAGTGATTTATCAACCGTACTCTTCTAAAACCCTGAATTAACATTTTGATCGTTTGCAAAAAAAAACGTGAAAATTTAGAACTTTAAAATAATTATTATTCGAGATTTAAAACATTTTTAATTAAATTCTAAAGTTAATTTGTATTGTTTAAAATATTCTCTGCATACGTTTTGCACAATTAACACAAATTTTGAATAATTTATAGCAAAAACTATTTTTAAGTGCATATTTTTAAAGTTTTTTTTTGCGTATTTTAAGATTTTCAATGGTCGCCTAAAACACACTTTTTTAGTGCATGAAGTTGCTGTATCTGCTTCATGATCTTTAGCCGAACGAAAATAACATCTCATAATTCAAAAAAATGTTAATAAATTGATAAATTTGTAAGTCTGTTTAAAAATTATCAAAAAAAAAATATATCTAAAATTTCGAACTTTTTGAATTTTGCTTTAAAATGTGGCTATAAATAGCCAAATTTTTCAAACATTTTCAGTTTTGCTTAAGCTACACGGCATGCTTTTGTCATTTGACATGTCAGATTTGCGACCTATGTGTAATCCTGTCTGTATGTCAAAATTGGCGTTTTACATATGATTCATAATTTACACGTTCAAACGTAAATATGTAATTGCGACTGACATAACCTCCCGCTTGTTTACAACAGCTGATTTTTCATGTCTTTCTCCATTTATTTTTTTTTTATATATATATTGACCTTTTATATATTTTATATAAAATTTAATTTGTTTTTATTTACTGTTTGTTCTGTGTTCAGCAATTATTTTTATGTTTAAAATCTTTTAAGTTTGCTTTTGTTATTTTTTCTCTTGCCGCCATACGTCAAAAACAATTGTTGTGATATGATTGTACACGTAGAATATAGAACTTGTTCTAATTGAAAAAATGTCGTATGACTGTCTACATTTATTTTACACATGCAATGTTTCAAAAGGATCAAACGACATGTATATATTTACTCATGTTGATTTTGACATGTCACGTGACAAAAACATGTCGTGTAGAAGTAGCTTTAGAAATGCACAAAAAAATCGTCAAGGATGAATTCAAGAAAACAGCTAGATTTGCCGCTAAATGATAAGTCATGTAGAAACGTTGTAAAATCGTCAGTTTTGGCGGGAAAATAGCTAAATGGGCAACAGTGTAAAATGAAAACCCGACAAACTAATTAAATATACCTGGCAAAATTACAACGCAAAGGAATTTAAGAAATTTTTAAATAAAAGCCAATTTGAAGATTTTTTACATACCTGGTCGATCCAATGACTGTCGTCGACTCATTGGCAGTTTTTTTTCTTCTTTGAGGAGCTGCTACTTAAATAATCCCAGAATTAATGTTGCATAAAAAGACACGTAAAACTAGCACAAGTTTTAAACTTCACATAGACGGTTAATGGAAGATTAAGAATAAAAACTTTTTGACACATTTGGGCGTTTAGAAATTACACACAGACGCACTTTTGATATTTTTTTTTTTTTTTTTAATTAATTTAAAAACATTTTTTAGGGTTTCTTTGATATTTGTTAAATTTTAGTATACCGCAAAAATTTCTTTAATAAACACACAAAAAAAAAACCGACGTCGACGCACTAAGGTAATTAAAACGGCGAGGTGAAACATAGACAAAAACTTTCAGTTGAACATTCACACGCACACACATACATATATGAATATTATAAGATGAGACAACGAAATAGAAATTTGTGATTTAAAATTTTACAAGGTGGCATGGGAAAACCGAAACGGAATAAACTTTTTTGTTGCTTAATTAATTTGATGATATTTATAATTTTCATTATCTTTTAACACATTTTAAATAAAACCCGTAGTTATAATTAAAAATAGTTATATTTTTAAAAACTTTTTCATTATTTTTATGCAATTTCTACTCCACGTACAAATTTTATGCTGCTGTCAATGCAGTCTTTTAAAAGAAAACTGATGAAAACGTCAAAGGTAAATTATCGCGGCAACAACAACAATGAATACCATAAAGGTGAAATTTTTATTCACAATAGTTTTTTGATTTCTTTGCCAATTCTGTATTCGTAGACAGAGATAGCTATATTGGTAGTTTTGTTGTCACTGTTTTCTAAATCTATTTGCAGTGAAAAAAGAAAAAAAAAGCTTGTAAAAAAAATAACTAAAAATCAATTAAATGACCGATATTTTTCTTTTTAATTAATTAGTTCTAATATTTATAATTTTTTTAATTCTGTTGACTGGTATTTTGTGCATTTTTACAATTTTTTGCTGTCTTTTTTGTATAACTTCGTTTGTGTCTCTTGCACACACACACCACACACACACTTTTTCATCTACTTGTTTTTAAGCAAAGGAACATTTCGCAAATTTTATTTACATTTTTCTACTTATAGTTTTGGTTTTTCTTTAAAAGTTTTTATATTCTTTCACTACATTGACAATTAGTTATTGTTTTCACTGTTTTTTTTGTTAATTATTTTACGTAAAAACCCGTCAATTTTGTAATTTACTTCGTACGAGGAATCTCGAACGTGCGTTTGTGGCAGACTTCACCTTTATGTCTGTGGTGTGTATAAATAGCTGCCAGATTTGACGATTTTTGGTCAGAAATATGATAAATGACGATTGGCGATTTTTGGTACCAAAATGATTTTTTTAAAATTAAAATACTTAAGAAAATCTTGTATTTCACGTTTTTTGTGGAATTTTTTTTTTGGCGCTCTAAATTAAAAATTGTTTATTCAGAATGTTAAAGAAATTAATTATACAGAAAAGAATTAATTACTCACAAATAGGGTCCGAAAACAATACCATCTTTCAGTTGATTATTTTTTAGTCTTTATGGGTTTAAAAAATTATCACTCACTTTGAGACAGCTTTTTAGGTTGTTGAGACATAGATTTTTATAGGGTTCATATTTTTTACCAAAAACAATTTAATTTAATTTTCTGGAGTCATTTAAATGTCGTATTTATAAACGTTACCTAAATAGCGGGATTTTTTAGTTAATTAATTTATTAAAATTTTATCGAAATACAGTGCACTCGCGATAATGTGAACTAATTAAAACCGGGAGTGTTCACGTTTGTGAGCTGTTCACTTTTCCGAATGCCAAAAATTTAGGGCAAAATGTATCAATAATGCCATAAGTTTAAACTAATTATACGTATTAAAATAATAATTGATATTTTATTAGAATAAAAGAATTAAATGATTTATTAAGAAAATTATTTACATACATTTGTATGAAGATTTATGTAAAAATACTACATATGTAAATACGAAAAAACAACCTTACAGCAATAAGTAAAAATAGCAACTAAAATAGTTTCTATGTATCTTCTGTCCTTAATGCAGTGAAACAGTTAAATAGAGGAATCCCAAAACATAGAAAAAATTTAGTTTTTAACGTATTTACGCATTTCCAACTAACACATTGACTTTTTTTCTGTTCACATTATAGGGCTTTCGTACTTTGTTCACCTTTTAGAGTAGTCAATGTAAAATAAAATGTGTTCACATTAAGCGGTGTTCACGTAATGCAGTGGTCACATTATCGCGAGTGCACTGTATATTAGGGTGATAACTTTTTTTGGACAACATTCTCCCCATTGGTTTTCTAATGGCAAATATTGTATTAATGATAAAAAAAACTATTTCAGTTCAATTTGGTAAAAAAACTTTGCGCACCGACAGCGATTTCTAAAATGCCTTTAATATGTTTTTTTTTTTTAAATTTTTTTTAATAACAATTTTTTTAAAATATGGTTTTTGCATATGTAAGTAAGCAAATTTGGAAGAAAACTATTCCATTGACTCGAAAGCGGACTTTACTATTGATATCAGCATGCCTTAATTATATAGATGTGATGGTCAGACGTTGAGGCATCAAAAAGTTTTTTTTTTAACTTTGTTTGATTCAAAACTTTAACGCGTTTGGTGCGGAACCTTTTTTAACGATAGCGAAAAACTAAAAACGCAGTTCTTAATATTTGTCCATGCCCTACACGATTTTGTCTGGGGAGATTTGATATTTGCAAAAAATGCAAAAAGTTATTGCCCTACTGTATATACTTTTTTCAATACTAAGAGAGATGTATGAGCAACTCACACACAAAGAAAGCTATAGGTAATATTGCCTATAATTATAGGCTATTATCACCTATTTTCAAAGGCAACTTATAGTTTGCTATGTTTTACGGAAATATTGCTATTTTAATGTTCGAAAAATTGTCTATTATTTTTGTTAAATTAATTTAAACGCATTAGTGTATTACCAATTCTCAAAATTGGCAAAATACACACTCCTTTTGGTAATATATAAGTTTTATTAGATATTTTAAATTAAAAAAAAAAAATCGTGAATTTATATAAAAATTAAAGGCGTAATTGAACTACTGCTCATTGGATTAAAACAACGGGGTAGTAGCATTAGCTTCTGCTAGATATAGTGTTGCGTATTGAGGTCCATGCATTAAAAGTATTTTTATTGGGATTTGTAACTGCATATTTCGCTGTTTCCTCACATACCAAAAAGCTAGAAAATAAAACAACGCGGCGATTAATCAACAAATAAACAGTGTATTCTAATTACACCAATTACCTCCCTCATTTCGTTTGAAACATTTTCTTATATATAAAAATAATAAAAAATTTACATTTTTTTTTTGGATGTTGTCAAAGAAAAAACAACATAATTTTTGTCTTTTCAATTTAATTTTCGAAGATGTTACCAAATTGCAATAGATGGAATAACATTGCCAAAAGGTAAAGTTGTACTGAATAAATTACCTATTGACATAGGTAAAAGGCACATTTTCATTAAAAGTGTATAAAAAGTGGCTATCTATGCCAGCCAAGGCAGTATACCCTCTTGTATTTTTTTTTGTGTGCATTTCTTCAGACCAAAAAGAGAAGTATTAAAATTTGTAAAACTAAACTTCAGATTTTTATAACGATTTTTTTTAGACGATTTTTCAAAAAAATATCGTAAAATTGCCGATTTTTTCGCAAAGTCATCTGGCAGCTTTATGTGTATACATTTTTTTGTAATGTGGTGAAATTATAAATCTAACTCACAGAGTTGTGTTTATTGAGGAATAATGTGTTTTGGCATAACTTGTGTTTTGCAAACTAGTGTGAACTTGTCTGAATAATATGTTTCCACTTACATGTTTTGAGCAAAACATGTGTTTCGGTGAAAATAAAATTATGTGAAAACACGTTCAAAACTCGTTCAGTGGAAATGTAGTATTACTCTGAAAAGTCAATCTTGTAACAAACAGAAAATTATAATTACCAAGTTTTTGTAGTTATATGTCATTATATTTTTGTACAATACATTTTCATTAGTTGATTGACAAACTTTACTGAAAATAGTTATTAGTTGGAATGCTCCTACTATACTTGGTAATATTGTATCCTTTTTTTGATAAACGTTCCCCTAGATATTTTTTGTGTGTAACCTATTTACCACGAAACAAGTCATTTCATACAATATAAAATTTTTCTTAACATTATTATCTATTTATACAACTGTTCTTATTGTGCTAAATCTTTACAAAATGTCATACTTATATCACACACCTCTAACATTTTGTGTATATATTTTAATCAAGTATTACTTGGTAAAATGTAACAAAATAAATATGGACGAACATAACAGATAATATGTAATTTCTTCCTAATGACTGTAAAAACTTAGAAATGTTTTTTATCTGAAAAATAAAAAAGATACAACACAAAGTCAAAATAGTGAACTAAAATTGAAATTTAATTTAATTTTGTATAATGAAACTACATTTAATAAAAATAGATTAATATAAATCGAACTGTCATTTGTGCGTTTTTTAAAAGTAGCTCGAAAAGTTATAAAAAAGTAAGTATATTTAAATTGTTAAATAAAAAGGCAAATTCTAATCCAAATTTTATCTATAAGTAAAAGTTTTAATTATAACTAATTTTATATATTTGTTTAATAAATAAATTGTAATTTTATTATACTCTTTTTTTGATAAACGTCCCCCTAGATTTATTTTGTGTGTAGTCAGCAAAACTTTAATAGACCCATTTCATATATATGTATATATGTATATATTAATATTAATATATACTTATTAATAGCTATTCATTCCTAAATCTTTCATCGCTAATTGTGACTATTTTTCTAATTAAATTTGTAGCTGTATTTATTTTCATTTTCGTGGGCTGCGTTGAATTAAAGTTTATTATTCTTCCCGATGCTGTTTTTTCGTGTACCAGTTCGTTATAATTTTGCAGTTGTCTCTTATAATTTTCATGTCTAAATAAGCTAGTTCGCCATTTTCCTCTTCCTCTATTGTAAAACCTAATTTGTTGTGATATGCGTTTAATGTTTTCATAATAATATCCTTGTTATCCTTGTTTATAATTGCAAAAAGATCGTCCACGTACTTGGATATAAATTTAATTTTCACATTCTTCGATTTCAATTCCTCGATTACGTAGTCTAAAAGTGCGTCAAGTACGATATCCGCTATTGTTGGGGATTCCCCATAGGCATACCATAAGTCTGATGGTAAGTTGTCTGATTA
This sequence comes from Delia radicum, assembly GCA_021234595.1. Lineage (NCBI taxonomy): Eukaryota > Metazoa > Arthropoda > Insecta > Diptera > Anthomyiidae > Delia > Delia radicum. Next base: position 261,990,492 of record CM037851.1, on the reverse strand, counting down.
AATTTAAAATAAGTGTTTTCTATCAGGCAAAATTTTAAAATTTGTAGAAAAATTTTTCTAGTAATCGTCGTGTATTTCGATATAATTTTGTTTGTTTCCGAGATTGGAAAGTGATTTGAGCTTTTCTAAGGACTAAGATGATAATTAGGATGGTCCGTTTTTAAATTTGTTCCGCATCTTTTTTTAAGGAGTCTCAGAAGTTTAATAAAACAATCCATTAATTATCAATTTTGCTCCATTATTGTCTTCTTAGTAGTCAAACATGGTCTTTTCCTAACAAGCACCATTACGTTACTAAGTTTTGAAGACCAAAAATGTTGTATTTATATAAGCAAAATTTTGTTTTTACTCTGGCTCAAGTAATATTTTTTAAAGCTTTTTTCCTATATTTTTGCTTTTATATATATCGAAATCATTCTTTAATATTATTTTAAGTTTATAACGAGCTTTCAACCTCCGTGTATTTTAGGTTGATACTAGTATTTCGATCTCATCGGAACCAGAAGATTTAGGAAAGCTACAATAGGCAGATCTTTAAAAAAACTATTAATTATCAATTTTGCTCCATTCTTGTCTTCTTAGTAATCAAACACGTTGCTTATTTTATCGTTACAATTTTAAATAAATAAACATTTTATTTAATTATTATTCAAAAACATGATAAAAATGAGTTTTAAACTTTTAAATTTCTGCCACATGTTTTCTTTGCTCGGTGCGAGTTTACGAACAAATTAAAAGAGGGCAGATTGAGAGAGGTATATAGATATATTTTTTGAATTCTCAAATTTATAAACTTTTCTAATTTAAATCTTATTTATATTTTTAATTTTATAATTTTCCACAAAACATTTGTTAATTTGTTTTTTTTTAATGGGGTTAACTTTTTTTCTTTAAATTAAAAAATGAATTAAAAATTGCAAAATTCTATAATTTGTCCCCAGCTTTTGACGATTCAACAAATTGTTGCAGGGATTTTTTAAGATTTTAACTATTAACTAAAACTTTTCTGGCAACACTACTCTATGGTTAAATTCACCTTCTTATTCTTCTTTTACAACTTTGGTAAGTTTGGTTCGGAAGTTAGCTAAATCCAAATACAACTCATAGTTGAATTAGTTGCATGTGTCTTTGGTAGAGTTCTGTGTTGAATTTTCATCACTGAGTGTTGAATTTTTATTTTACCAGCCTCGACAGCAACCGAATATTTGAGTAAGTGTGTCTATAATTAATAGTGTTGGTAAGCGGATCAATATAATTTTTAAAATTGGTGCAATGTTGTTTTATTATTTACTACAATTAAGTTAACCCTTTCACGACCAACTTAAACTGCTGGAAAATTTGGAATTTTTTTACTCATTCGGGTTTATCAACCCAATATTTCTAATGAAAAGTGTCGTCAAAAATTTGACATTCAAATGATAAAAACCTCCATACAAAAAACTTTAACAGATAATTTTTTTACATACTATTCCTGAAAAAAGGATATGTCTGGACATGCGTTGACATGTCTTATGTACCCCTTGGACGCGCCTTTAACATTTTGCATACGTTGTCTTTAGTACAACTTTCTTGGAAAAATTGAAAAAAATACGTTTCTGGAAAACAGTCCAGCTCACGGGATCTTAATGCTTGACATGAAATATTTTGGGGATCATCATAAAACAATCCAAAGTACATTTTGAGTGGTGGGGACCAAATAAATTTTTTTCGTGAGTCGGTCTAGTGTTAATATTTTTCTGAAAGACTACTAAATATAGTTGCGTTTTATGGAAATTATATTCACCAGTTGGTTTCTGTTCTCACCCCAGACCACTCGGAATTCGACTATTTTTTTTACTCAAATTTCAACTTTAACCAAAAATTCTGGAACCATTTTTATGGAAATTATATTCACCAGTTGGTTTCTGTTCTCGCCCCACTCAGACCACTCGGAGTTCGACCATTTTTTTTACTCAAATTTTAACTTTAACCATTAATTTTGGAATTTTGGAAATTGTGCACCACCAATATTGGAAAATTAATGGGTACGGGTCCTCCAATTTAGTGCAAATATGCTAGCATTATCCGTTTTTAACATCGCTTCAAATGTGGATAAGCCAGCTCTAGGAATTGTGTTATTTCCTTTAGTACTTTATCACCTTTTTTCTGCTTTTTTAAATAAATAACTAAAATACCGTTACCGAAGTAATTTGAATAGCTATATACTTAAAATACCGTTACCGAAATAATCTATCAAGTTCTGATAAAACAAATCTTTGAAAATAGAAATATTTTCCCAAAGTTTAATAATAAACTAGACAGTCATTGGAACTCGGAGATAATGGGGCTAAAAATATCGGTATGTATTGACACATCGTTACCGCTAAAATACCGTTACCGAAATAACTCAAATATCGTTACCCCTAAAATAACGTTGCCGAAATAAAAGAAAATAGCGTTGCATTTACCGATACCCGCATCGAATCGGTAATCATCCATGATATTATGTGGCAAGTTTTAATCGCATCGGATAAAATTGTTGGATATCTGTCGAAATATTTTTTTTAAAAATTTTTGAGAAACTGTTAAACTTTTATTTTGCAAAAGAATAATTGTTAATAAACGTATTATAATGAAAATTAATACTAAGCTGTACCTTGCTATTTGTTTTTATATAAAACAGAAAGAAAATTGGTATAAGGCTAAAGGAAATCCCAGAATTCCCAGAAACTGTGCAAAATTTCCTAAAATGGTACTTTTTACATTTATTCATATTTGGACTTGGCTAACTTATAGCAGACTTTATCTACTGCTATAAGTTAGCGGGCAAAAACTTTTTTGAGTAATAAATAAATATTGCACGGTTTTTTGTTTAACAAAAAACAAATGATCTTGAACTCGAATAATCTTGCTCACATCATAATTGAACTTTTATGTCATTTTTAATTTATAATGACTTTTCAACCTCCGTGTATTTACATAAATAAAGCAAATCAAACATATTAGCTAGGCTGATATTAGTATTTCGATCTGGCTAAAGATCTCATCAGAACCCGAAGTTTTTGTTGTTAATATCACCAACACTTTTCAAAGCAATCGTACTTGATTTGTTATTTCCATTGGCAACAAAACAGGACCAGGTTATGGCAAAAATGCAAAATTTTGATTTTTAAATGCGGATAACTATATCACTTTAAGAGATAACCCATATGCGTATTTGTGATTTGAAATTACATTACAGAAATGTTTCATTTTTGAAAATCGTTTGATAAATATAAAATTGGCAAGCTATCAAAATGTGTCCTAATTTGGAGTCTGTAACTGATGGATATAGTTGATTATTGCCGTGTGAAGTTTCACGGCAAGCCGATCATCCAGTAACAAATTACTGAATTATTCCAAAATATTTGTTATACTCCCCACTCTGCAGTGGCAAATAAAGATAATAAAAACCATATAAAAAATGTATTTATCAACAAACAGTCCCACTACCGTAAAACACTGTCTACACTCAAAAAAGTCAAGTCAACAAAAAAAAGTTGGCTGATTTAGCAAATTTTTGTGAGTGAAATATGGATATAACCCCAAAACTGAATTTGGAACAAAAACAAGAATTTTGTGCGTGGTCCAAAAACTTGGTATTTTTTTTAGACATAGCCAAAAGAATCGCCCTTTAAAACAAAAACAGTATAACAAGATTCAAAAACGCCTTTTTGACACGTTTTTTAAAAAAATTGTTTTTTATTTAAACTACACAGAAATAAAAACGGCAGTAAAAGTTACACACAATTCTCTGAAATTTTACCTAAAAATTAACTTTTTTAGGCCAGCAGACAGTTTAGCTAATTTAAGTAAAACGTGTCTATAGTTTTTAGTAAAATAACAGTAGACTGAAAAATCTGTAAACGTTTATACAATTCAGTAAAATTTTAGTTAAACCTTAATCAAAAAATTATTTACTAAAACCAACAATTTTATTTACTAAAATTTAGTAAATTTTTTAAAATCAAAATTTATTTTTACTATTCTTTGGTATACGAGTATTATTTATATTTTAGATTCATATGTAAAAAAAATATTTTACGAATATTCTTATTAAAAATGTTTTAATTTTTGTATTAAGAATACAAAAATTGTTTTTTTCTGACTATATTTTCATATATTTAGTTAGAATATTGTTGGTCTTTAGGTAGTCCAAAAATCAAATATGATCTTATCATATTAGATTTTATTTGTTGCTTTTCACAAATTTTGATCATTTTCATGATAGACAATACAATTTTTTCATTGGCATCACCCAAGTCTTCAGTTGTATGCAATTGAAAAAGATAATTGGCTTAACTCAAACCGAGACATTACATACAACAAACAAAATCAACTCTATGAGAATCTTTTTGTCTGCCTTAGTGTAGAAACTGCCTGATCTGGTAACTCTAATTATAAAATTAAACTATTTGAAAATCAACAATCTTACATGTCGATATACTTTGGATGTCAGTACATTTATGTGTGTTCGTTGTATTACAATTTGTAAAAACAACATATATCCCAACAAACTGTGTTTGTTAAGAATAGCCGTGGTATGCAAATTGTTTAAAAATATTTTAATTTTTGTATTAAAAATACAAAAATTGCTTTTTTTTGTACTTTCTATATTTTCATGCTAAATTTTATGCTTTTAAAAGTTTGTAAAATTAAATTAGTTAAATTAGCAACCAAAATTAGTAAAACATTTAGAAAAATTGTAAAATAAGAATATCAAAAAAAAAATTTTACTAAAACATATTTTTTTACTAAAAATTTGAAAACAATTTTACTTACTTTTATACTAACTTTTTTTGTTGAGTGTAGACAATGGCTCCAAGAGGTTAATTTCATGCCGCGAATTTAGTTTGCTGCAATAAATTAAAAATTATTGCAACCTTATCATATAAGTTGAAAATTATTATGAAATAGAAAAGAATTTCATTTTTCATTTCTTCTATTTTAAACTTTCGGAATTTAATTTAAGGCTTTGCTGTGCAACAATTGCAAACAAACTTTTATTTTCTTGCCACACAATACGAACATTAATTTAAAATTATGAAATATGCATCGTAAACTACCATAAATATATTTGCTATGTAACAAAATTTTGTAATACACTCAAATAAAAAAGTTAGTAGAAAAATTGTTAAATCGATTTATTTCCCACATTATAGATTTTGTATTAATTTGTAAACTAATAGTAAATTTAGTAAAAATTAGTAAAATTGTTTGCTACAACTATTAAACATTAGTTAAATTAGGAAAAACTGCTTAAATTTTCAGATTTGTTTTGCTAAATTTTAGTAAATATAAGAATAGCAAAAATAAATCTGTTGCATCTACAAAATTGTTGTTATAATTAAACTAAATTTAGGTTAATTGAAAGCACAGCTGTTAAGTAACGATTACTAATCGTAATAATTAGTAATTACATTATTTTTTTTTTTTGAAAGGTAAAGTAATGATTATATTACGATTATTTTCAGATTCACACGATTACTAATTGATTACGGTTACAGATAATCCAAAAATAATCAAGATTAATAAAAATTCCGAGAAAATAATCAAAAATAATAAAAAGTAATCAAAAAATAATTCGATTACTTTCAAAGATTACTTTTAATTGTTTTTAATTATTTTTTTTTTTATTTTACGAAATTATGGCAATACTTTAGATAACTATAGTCAGTGGGAACTCCTGGGTCGTCATCACGGGGGCGGATTTAAAAAAAATCGTCAACATTATTAAAAATCGTCAAAATTAAAAAAAATCGTCAAAAAAGTCTTCATAAATTGAAAGAAAAGTTAAATAATCTGTGCGATAAGTTGACTTTGCCACATTTGTCTGCAATAGACATACAGTACCTGGAAATGTACAATTTTGTAATGGAACCAATTGCAAAGACCCTGGACTTTCTTCAAAGAGAAAGCAACATTAATTATGGTATTTTTATATTTTGCTTCTTTAAAATATAAGTTTATATTAATATTATTACAGGATTTTTAATACCAACTCTTATGAAACTGAGCAATAGGCTGCATAAACTAAGCAGATCCCAGGAGCTGCAGCAATAATCGTCTGTTATTTTACAAATGGAACAGAGGTTAAGAGAAAGGTTCCAACCATATTTCATGTTGAAGCCTGAGGCAAATATTGCAATTGCAGCAACAGTACTAACCCAAAGCATAAAATGAAATGGCTCAAGGTGTTGCAGAGCTTAAGTCCAGAATTGCCGAAATTAACTGTCGAGAATATAATGTATCGAATAATCCCGATTTTTTTTTGATTTCACTGATAATGGTGAGCTTATGCGTACATTTATTTTGTTTTTTATTTTAAAGATTTGACTTTGCAGATGATGGAATTGAAGTAAGTCTCCACAAGAACAGATTAAAGTTGACCAACTATCCACAATAAAACATTAGTTGGCAAAAATATGATTTTTTTTTATTTTAGAAATGTTGAGGTTAAGAAGAAGAATAAACGTTTTTCTCTAAAAAATTATAAACACTATTAATTTTTAAATCAGACTAGACTAGTTTCTGCCTTTTTTATGGACAGGCTCATCAGTGATTTTCCATTTAATTGTATTATTATTTATGTCTTATAATTGTCAGATTGTCTCTATATGATACATTTTTCAACAACCTACGGCTGTAAGAATCAAACCTGCGCTCATCTTACATTACAATCGTAACAATACCAAGTCATGACCTTTTAGCGATCACACCCAAGTATGGACTCGAATCTAATGCAGCTAAATTGCAGTTTTCTTTGCTATTAGCTTTTTCTGTTATTGTATATTATACTCAGAAGTGACAACACTAACAACACAAATATTCTATTTTTAGATTTTTTGTTTATTTTTCTAATCTCCTCCGTCTCTATTTCACAATTTTACCAAATATGATTTACTAATACAGTACAACATTTTCAACACATGATTTTAGGATTCAGTTCTGGGAATTGCACGTGATAGTATCCCCAAAATAAGAACTTCTGCATCATTCGTTTTGTCAAGTTGGCTACGGTAATAATTTAATGAAGTGAATTTTTTTTTTTTTTTTTCTTTATAAACCTTATTTTGCATGAAAATAAAAATTCCGATTCATATTACAGCTATTCTTACACAGAAAATATGAGATTTTCATATGTTATCTATGCATGGAAACAAAATTTAGAACATTTTTAGTTATAATTGAAAATGCTCTAAATTTTGCTTCCATGCATAGCTAGAGAAGTTCTTATTTTTCGGGCTAATTTCACGTGCAAGAATTGAGTCCCAAAATCATGTGTTGTACTGTGAAAGGGATGCATTTATTTTTTAACACGCCCTTAAGTCTTCATCTCGAGTTGTTTTGTTATTGAAGTGAATATATCTACATTTTGTATACAAAAACTATCTAATTTTGTTTTATTTGTTCAGAAATTTTTTACGTTATAAATGCAAATTTTTCAAAATAAATTTTGTAAATAAAATGAAATAAATAAAATAAATGAAGTAAATTTAACATTTTTAAAAAATAATCTAAAATAATCAAAAATAATCCTTAAAGGTAGTCAATTATTTTTTTGATTACTTTTGATTATTTTTAAGTATTTTCTCGCAATCCTAATTAATCTTGATTATTTTTGGATTATTTGTAATCATAATTAATTAACAATCAGGAATTGTTCGAAAGAGAATTATGTAATCAATACCATTCTTTTTAAAATGTAATCTAATTGATTACTAATTGTAAGCCAAATTTAACAGCTCTGATTGAAAGCAGTGAAATTAACCTGTTAAAATAAGCAAACAAATTTGCTGAATATTAGTAGGCAAAAAAAAAAAAAATTACAAAAAAACTGTGAAATTTTTAAAGCTTTTTTTTAATATTTTTTTATGCGAATAAAAATCTGCCCTTCTAAAATCAGTATAAATCAATATAAATTTGTTATTACAAATGTTTCGCGAAATATACTATTATTCGCATTTAAACCAAATTTAAGGTAAATAAAGCAACAATTATGTTGTTATAAAAGTTTTTTGTCTGCAAATATTTAGCAAAAGTTTTTGCTGATTTAAGCAGAGTAAACTGCTATTTTCAATTAACTAAAATTCAACTCGAATGTAACTAAATTTTTTTAAATTTAACAGTTTTAATTTCGATGTTCTTTTCTTATTAATATTTAGCAAAAAAAAATTGCTAATTTTAGCAGTTTTTTGCAACGTAAGTTTTAACTAATTTTTAGTAGCTTCACCTCTTATTTTTAAAAGATAGTTTTCTATAAGTGTAAAAGCTAGTAAAAATTCTTCTTATTCCCTATATGCAAATAACTAAATTTTGAAATAATTCTCGTTGCTTGTTTTTGCAAAATAAATTAATTCATTTTGTAAAACCATGGATAATTTTGGCTTCTTTTATTAAATGCGTTTGCGAAAAAACACATCTTCATAATTGAGACCAAAATTTTTTTTAGTTTGCATATTTTTATTAACTTAAATATTAAGTAAAATACAAAGCATACATACACTCACATAAAAAGTTAGTTTATAGATTTTGCACAAATTTTTTATTTTTTTAAAACATCTTCGAATTCCTCACTTGTTTTTTAAATCGAGCTGATAAAATTATAAATATTTTAATATTTTTATAGTTAAGAGCAGTTTTTTTTTTAAGTTGAAAATCTTTTTATCTAAAATATAATTAAAATAAAAAATTCATTAAAAATTAACTAATTTTAGCGAATAGATTTCCTTTAAGGGTTAACAAAAAAATAATTTACTAATTTTCCTACAGTCAAATAGAAAAGTTAGTGCAATAAATAGTAAAACACTGGTACTATCAGCGAAAATATGATGTGATTCGAGGTTATAAAGGGTGTTTTATAGAACTTTGAAATGGAATAAAACAAAGATGAATTTTTTAAATTGACATGAAATTTACTTTATTCGAAAGATATTCTTCTGGCAATATAATTTAAATATGACTTCTGGCATATGACCGCCACGGCTGGTTTCGGGCTTATCGGCGTAGACAAGCGACTTCACGTATCCATAGTTAATCGAATTAATTGCTCTGATGGACGATTATGTTGACCGTACAGTGGACGTAGTGCGCGATACGTATTTCGAACAGAACCATGATTTTCAAAATAAATTTGCACAATTTGGAAGCGTTGCTCAGGCGTCAGTCTATTCATGTTGAAATGCCAAACCAAAATAAACATAAATCACTTGACAGCTGACAAAATGGCCGCCAGTTAAAAAATTGTTGCCAACTTAAAGTTCTATACCTGTATAAAAAACACCCTTTACATGTCCATATACCACCATATAGGATTCATAAGAGTTCATATATGATCATATATATAAATATTACCTCAATTTTCGTTAATGTACACATATGACCATGTTTTCGGATTTTCCTAAATCGCTTTAATAAAAATATGTCTTGCGGTACATAATTTTTTTTTAATAATTTTGGCAAGCTGAACACTAATATTTAGAAATTCCTGAAATCAAACTAACGGTTTTCGAGATATTGACATTTTATTTTCACTAAAAATGTCATCTTTTTCCTTTATTCTAGAAATTTTTTAGAAATTATCTTTGAATTTTTTGTTTTTGCACACAAATACTGCATAAAACATGCTTTCATTTGATAATTAATATGCCTGAAATCAGAGATGATGTATCACAAAAACATTTTTTCCAATCTATTTTAATTTTTTGTCCATATATAAAAAAGGCTTTTTGCGCAGGTCTCCAAGGGTTAAGTGATCCGAGTTTTCTTAAATTTCACACCACAAAATTATTGGAACCAGTGCTACAAAAATCAAAGCATTAATTAATGAAAATCTAAAGTTAAAGTACATATTCCTTCCATAGTTCGGTTTTCCCTTTTCCTTCAACAACTTTTTAATTTTTTTCCTTCAACAAATATTGACATAATTATGATCAAATGAAAAGTCGTTTGTGTCATTTTTAGAGTTATTCTAATCAGGCTTTCAAGGTCATGAATTTCTAAACGTAAATAAAAGACTTTTTTATTTCATTTTTCGTATTCCTACGTTTCGTCGGTATTTTCCGACATCATCAGGGATTTGTTTTTTATTAAATAATTAATCTTCTCGTCAAATTTACATCATTTTTAAAAAATACACATTACAGGTTTTATACGACATTTAATGAACGACACAAACAGATTTAATTAATTAAAAATAAATTCAAAAATAAATCACGAAAAGTTAAAATATCACAGTTGAATTATTTTTATAGCTAAGATCACAGTTGGAGTAGAACTAAGTATTTTGCTGGTGGAAAAAAAAAATTTAACAAAATTTTAAAAAAATTTGTGGAATGGAGGAAAAAAACTGTCTTTCAAGTAGCAATGTCCCGAAAACCGTTAGTCCGATTTCAAATATTAGTGCTTAGCATACTAAAATTAAAAATGATGTTTCGCAAGACATATTTTTGTTAAAGCAGTTTAAGAAAAATTTTCAAAAATCGAAAAAAAACCTAAAAATAGAATAATTGTGTTGTTAGTGTTGTCACTTCTGAGTATAATATACAATAACAGAAAAAGCTAATAGCAAAGAAAACTGCAATTTAGCTGCATTAGATTCGAGTCCATACTTGGGTGTGATCGCTAAACGGTCATGACTTGGTATTGTCACGTTTGTAATGTAAGATGAGCGCAGGTTTGATTCTTACAGCCGCAGGTTGTTGAAAAATTTATCACATAGAGACAATCTGTAAATTATAAGACACAAATAATAATACAATTTAAATGGAAAATCACTGATGAGCCTGTCCATAAAAAAGGCAGAAACTAGTCTAGTCTGATTTAAAAATTAATAGTGTTTATAATTTTTTAGAGAAAAACGTTTATTCTTCTTCCTAACCTCAACATTTCTAAAGAAAACTTTTTTATTAATATTTGACTTTAAAAGTCGAAAATGATCAAATTTACCGACTCCGTAAATCTAGTGTTAAAAAACAGCTTTACTAAAATTTTACTAAATTTATCTAAAATTCTAGTACTTTTACTGTACTGTCAAATAAAAAAGTTTGTAAAAGTTACAGAAAAAACTCAAATTTTTTTTTTAATTTAAATTTATTTTTTATTATTTTTCGACATTTTTTTTATACTTTAAATTTTTAAAATATTTAACTTAAAGAAAAACTTGCTCTTAACTATGATAAAAGAAATCTAGTAAAAATATTTGCTAATTTTAACTATTCGGGTTTACAAAAAATTACTAAAATATTTTGCAACAAAAATTAGTAAAAAAATTTTAATTTGTAAATAGAAAATAAAAAAATTTTTACTAAAGAATTATTTTATACTTAATATTAGTAAATAAAAAACTGTAAATTAGTATATAAAATATTTTACTAATTTTCCTACTAACTTCTTTACATGAGTCTACTTATTACCAAATCGAAACTCATAATTTTAAAGAACAAACAAAAAAAAATTATTAAAAGCACGCAATGCGATAAATGTTTAAAGATAATAAACAAATGCTGTTGATGTGGATACTGCTGCTGTTTCAGCTGTTGCTGCTGTAACTCACCGACAACAATTGTTGACACATACAACAAGTAATGAGATGCTACTTCATTTTTTGCTTTTTTTTGCGGAAAAAAGCTAAAACCTTTTGTTCAAATGTATGATTATGATAATGATGATTATGCAATTTTGAAAAGGAACAAACAAATACAAAAAATAAATTTGGAAGAGTTGCTACTTGTGTTTAATGTGATGTTAAAGGTAACTTTTGATTGTTGTTGTTTGTTGTTGCTTCATGTGGTTTTGGTTGTCTAATGTTTATTTGCAATAATATTGACATAAAATGGCATTTAAACATTAAAAAACTCAAATGAAGAAGAAAATAATGAAGAAAAAAAAAAAAAAAACAGCGGAATAGAAATAGTAGAAACCCCACTCAATGGTGTAAGAGATTTCAAAAGCGGTTCCTTATATAAACAACACCATCATCTTTGTTTGCAACAAAAACTTCATGATAAAAGTCATATTCTAACAGTGGCTTGGATTGAAATTTTCGAATTCTTAAAAAATTCAAATATTCAAACTTTTGGGTAGGGAAATTGAGTAGTTTTTATGAAATTTTCTAATTTCTTTAACACTTTTGTATTGAAAATTTTAATTTTGGTGGAGGAAATGTCCCATTTTCAATACCGCTGGATCCGCGCCTGGTCTCGTCAGAGGCCATATTTATTCTCGATATTTATTTTTAAATCTGACTTAATAGAATTATTTGATATTGATGGTCATAATTTTTTTTACAATTAAAGTCCATGAAGTAAAAAGTTGTATATTTCAATTTACAGTTTACGTACAAATTTTAAGTACAGACTCATTCCATATAAAACCATCCAAAAATATCTAATTTTCAACCTAGGGAAAATATGAAAATAAATCGAAAATTTAACAAAAGTAGTAGTACTTAATAGTCCACATCTTTTTAAAGGTCATTTTAAACCTACCATTGTTATATTATACACTCATAATAATCCATACACGTGCGCCCCGGTAGGCTAGTTGGTAGCGTGCTGGCTTATTAGTGCGGGGGTCGTGGGTTCGATTCCCACCAGAGGCACTGGTCTGTTTTAGTTACAACGCGCCGAAGGCCATAGTAGCTAGTACTCGGTTAGGGTAATAGTATATAATTTGTAATTATATGATTATTAATGAATAAAAAATAATATATGCATAAAAATACAAAATTATTGTCAAAAGTACAAAAAATTTCGTAAAATGTACAAATTTTCGTGTACAAACAATTTGGTTATTTCAAATTTTTTTTCGTAATATAACGCATGAATTGTTATCAGGTACCATGAAATAACTCCCAAATGAAATAAGTCCCAATGAAATAACTCCCAATGAAATAAGTCCCAAAAAAATTGAAATTAGTCCCAATTTTAATAAATGAAATAACCTCCAAAGAAAAAATGAAATAAGCCCCAACATTTGGGAGTTATTTCATAGTAATAAAATAACTCCCAACAAAGAATGAAACAACTCCCAATGAAAAAAGTCCCAAAAAAATGAAATAATTCAAAATTCAAAAATATCGAATTCTGCGTGGCCATGGCCGCGCCTATAGGACGCGAACTACGGTGGCGCCGCATTACGAGAAACGCGGTCGCGCAGCAGGACTAAACTTATAAATCGTATAATCGCACGCAGAAAAACTTTATTTCGCGAAGCCGAAATAAAGGCCGCCACACAGAAACACTTGTTTTTACAAATTACTTGATGTCTTAAAAATATAAGATTTCAGCGGATTCGACATCTGATTTAAAAAACAAGTTCTTCTGGGTGGAGGCCTTCGGCCGCTCTTAAGGGTTTTTTTCTCCGTAGAACGCGGCAGGCGGCTTCGCGAAATAAAGTTTTTTCTGCGTGCGACACAAAAGAAATTTCAAAATTACTGATCTGTTTCCACACTGGAGTATAATGTCCATGGACCTTATGTCAACCAAAAAGTGGCATAATGTCCATGGACTTTATATCATTCCATTTGAGGACATAATGTCACATTGCAGAGTGTCATAAAGTCCATGGACATTATCACACTTTTCGAGTGACATAACGTCCATGGACATTATGTCATTGGACGTTATGACATTCCACCAAAATTACCAAAATTCTAGCAAGAACTGCATTTCTTTTGGTAAAATATCTCATTGTATTGCTATTATTTACTTTACGACAATTTTAAGAACCGTTACAAATGCATAAAATTTACCAAAATGTAATTTTAATAGAAATGAAATAACTCCCAACAAAAATGAAATAACTCCCAACGATAAAATCACATTTAAAAATGAAAATGAAATTAACCCAACAAATGTGAAATAACTCCCAATGACAAAAATAAGTGAAATAACTCCCAACAAAATCTGGTTGAGAATTATTTTATTTGGGAGTTATTTCATAACGAAATAATTCCTAACTGAAAATTGTGAAATAAGTCCTAACGCATTGGGAGTTATTTCATAGTGAAATAAATCCCAATTTATATGGAAAATTTTTGGGAGTTATTTCATTTTTTTTTTGGGAGTTATTTCATTTGGGAGTTATTTTACGGTACCTTATTATCAGTGTATAAAATTAGCTAAAAAAATATTTTTTTGGACAGATAAAACTGTCGTTTGAAACTGTCGTTAAAATGTCAGAGTTGGGACTGTCTAGTGCAAATAAAAAAAAAAAATCCAATTATTCGGAATCCGAAATTTTGTAATTTTTTTCGCAACAATTCTTTTAAAATCACTGTGTGTTATTGAAAATTCTTTCATCTTATTTATTTGTTTGTAAGAATTGTTGCAGGATGCTGATTGTATTTGTGTATTGTTGGCAGATTTTATACGCCAAAATATTAAGCTACTCATAAAAATTGCTACTTTGTGTCAGGAGGCATAAAAAGCTTTAGCAAATAAAAGCATTCTTAACATCAAACAGTAAAATAAACGAAACCTGCTAACAATCAACAACAATAATAATATAAAACACGAGCTATTGAACGCTTAAAATTGTACACTCATAGAAATAAGTTTGAACGTTTTAGCAGTTTTTCTGCAACGTAATTTTTTACTAATTTTTAATAGCTTTTTCTTACGTTGCAGAAAAACTGCTAAAATGAGTAAATTTGTTTGTCAAATATTAATCAAATAATAACACAAAAATAAAACTGTTACATTTACAAAATTTCAGTTGGATTTTACTTAATTGAAAATAGCAGTATTTACCTTAAATTGAGTAGAATGCAAAAAACAGTATATTTTGCTAAAATCAACAGAAATTTTTTGCTAAATAACTGTAGATTTCTGATTTCAATTTTAATTCACATTAAAGAAAAAAAAAACTTTAAAGTTTTACTTTTTTATGATTTTTTTTGTTTACAGCTAATTATTTGCTGATTTTAGTAGATTAAATTGTTACTTTCAATAAACTAAAATTAAGCTACCTGATCAAAAAAAAGTTATATCTCAAATACTAAATCAGATCTCATTTGCTATAGATCGATATTTAATCTTTTACAACTTCATCTCAAAATTGGGTTATCCAGTAATATCCTATTAGATCCTTCAAATATATTACTGGATTAAGTTAAATCACAATTGATCTTAAAATTGGGGGATCCAATAGTATCTTCATTAAAAAGCTGATAGATTTTAAAATGTCTCATGGGATTAATATAGTAAGTAGTTTTTGATGGATCGAATAAGATATTTTGAGATTAAACTGGATTTACTTAAAAACTTATAACCCTAATGTATATATATGACGCAATTTTACATTTTCCAAATGAAGATAATTCTAAAATACAAAAAAGAAATATTCAAAATATGGTTAAATATCATAAAAACCCTTGATCTTTACAAAACAACTACCTGGGACTGGCATTTATTGTTTTTGTAGCGTGGCACCAAAGCGTATTTTATATTTTATTTTTGCCTGCATTCTCAAATTTCCAAAATATTTTTTTGTACAGTAGCAACAAGTTGTATTTTATTTTGGCCTGTATCTTCAATTTTAAAATTTATGAAAATAACATTCATTTAGTAAATTTTTTAAATTAGTTTATTTAATTTATTTATTGTTTTTTAATATACAGAATATTTAATATCACTAGGTCAAGTTTTTTTTTTTGGCATTTGCCATTTTTCAATTATTTCGAAAAATGCCATTTTTGCTCCACTTTGCTATAAAATTCCATTTTCTACCTTCTTGCTATATTTTTTTTAGAGTTTTTCTATAAAAATGCTCTTTTTATCCATTTTACCTTAAAATTGCCCGACTTTAGGGAGCAGACTTTATACGTTTAAATTTTGAAGATTTGAATTCCCTTATTGCAAATTGTAACGCAGTATTTCTTAAGGTTTAACATTAAAAGCCTAGTTTTTGGGATCTTAGTTAACCTTCGTTTAGCTAAACCGACAACGACAACAAGTTTGTCCACCATTTCCCATTTTATTAACAAACATTTGCCGGAACAACTTTTTCTAGTTCAGAATTTTGGATTTACTGAAATAAAGCAAAATTTGTTTTCAAATTTATTATTTGACCCTTTCAGGAATGTGAAAACTCTATAGATTATTTGTTACGACAACATCCTAATAAAGAAATATAGAGTATGGCCTCGAACTTGAATAATTTTCATTTAACATATAATTTGGACTAAATTAACCCTTAGATGCTCTTGGTGTCAAAAACACCGATAGTTGAGCTTGTGTTAACATAACACAACATATTTTTAAAGTTTTTTCAACTATGGGTCTTTTTGACAAGAATTTTTTTTTTTAAATTTGAAATTGGAGATTTGAAAAACACCCCAAAAGTTTTGTCCGTTTTTGACATCACATTAGGACAGGTAAACGCCATCCAAAAAAAAAACTTCTTCTACATCTCGCAAATTTGAGTCTTTTAAGTAAAAAAAATGTATTTCAGTAATCAATTTAAAAAATTTTTAAAATGTGTGCTCGAATTTCTCAGTCAAGTAATAATTGCCAGCTTAGTGGTCTGGGGCATTATTTATTACTGAGCTAGTTTTTAACCGATTTTGTGTTTTTATACCTTTTTGAAAACATAATTATATCTTCATTTCGATTAATTTACCTTCTTGAGTAAAAACTTTTACGACATTTAAAAAATTTTACAAAAACTAAAAAAAGTGACTTTTTCGCCTTGTATTCCGTTTTCTAAACTTTAGGGCTGAATGGGGTCGGGAAGGCATAGTCCGATTGAGCTAAAACTTTCACAATAGCATTTTTACACTAAATGACACAATCCTAGACCTGAGCACCTATAAAAATCGAAGATCGATTTTATAAAACCACTCTAGTGTTCACGTAATGCAGTGTTCACATTATCGCGAGTGAACTGTATATTTTTTAATAAAAATGAAAAGGATTCAAGGCATTGAAAACTAATCCCCTTCGTAATTACATGCTTTTAAATATGCCGCAGTTACATATACATATTTGGAACTCGTATTTTCAGTAAATTCAATTGTTTTATATGACAATAGTTGATCGTTTCTTTTTGATAACTTGAAAAAGCACATGATTGTGCAATCAAGATTTAGTAAATGAAAATTGAATAAACATTTAATATTTTTATTTTTTACACAATTTTTTTTTTGTTATTTTGCCATTTTTGCTATTTTTTGAGCCATTTTAATGGGTTTTGGTGTTATTTTGCCTGCCATTTTTAACTTTTTTTGTGCCATAATAAACTTGCCCTGATTTAATGTGTAGCATACAAAAGAAAAAACTAAAATGAACGAAATTAAGCGTGGTTTGTGTACGTCTTATAATGGTTGTGTGTGTTTGCATCTTTTCTTTTTTTCTCTACTTCGTCCACACAAGCTGCACATCTACATCTCGTCTTTTAACTTGTTCTCCTTGCTATAAATGTGTGTTATCAGCACAATTCCATTAACAAAGTAAATTAGTTAAAAAATAGTTCAAATATAGTTTTTTGGTAAAAGCGTTTAACTAAAATTTTAGGTAAAAACGCGATGTCAGCAAAAAAATTGCTGTAAGTTAAATATTTTAAATAGACGTTTAACAAAATTTGAAAAAAAATTTTTTTTTGAGTGTAACATATATTTTGAATAACTAATTTTATAAAGGTCAACATACATACAAATAAATCATTATATATGTTACCATATAAAAAAATATCTAACTTAACACTTAGGCAATGCAAAATCCAGCACTTCTTTATTTCCCGGGAAATCGGAAATTTTTTTCGAAATTACCGCTCGAAAAATAAATAAAGAAATTTTTCATATTAAATCATATTTTTGTTTCCAAAATGTCTTATACGACCTGTCCATTACATTTTTGTGTTTTTTTTTTTATCAGAAATTTAAGATTGTCTTTAGTTTGAGAGAAATTGATTTTTTAAAAGCAATTCATCTAATTCTTAGAGTTTGATTAAAAAACTTTTAAGTTAAAAAAAAGTAAAAACTAGAAAATTTTAATATTAATAGGGTTCAACCGAAGAGTTCGTTCAAAAAACAGCATTTGGACAATATTTGATAATTTAAATTGTTTTGGAAAAATTTTTATAATGGCAGAATTTGATTTTAAATTTATAATTTAAGGTCGAAGTCTAATATTAAAGGCGAAGTTAACTGCTGCGGTGAAGTAACATAAGTTTTTCCAATGAAAAAGAAAATTATTCAAGTTCCAGGACATATATTTCTTTATTAGAACATTGTCCTAACAAATAATCTATAGAGTTTTTGTTTTCAAATTTATTAATTGACCTCTTTCAGGATAGATATATTTCGGGAATTTCCTAAGTTCCCATCATCAGAACACGTTTTGAAATAGGTAACAATCCCATGCCAAACATCAAGCATTCATATGAACTAGTTTTCTCACTAAATGAGAACTAATATATGAGCTCGAAGTTAAAGATTATCACCATTGATCAACAAATAAATTGAAAACTTTTTTTTCCAATTTATAACGAGCTTTCAACCTCCGTATATTTACAAAAATAAAGCAAATCAAACATATTAGCTAGGTTGATACTAGTATTTCGATCTGGCTAAAGATCTCATCAGAACCCGAAGTTTTAGAAAAGTTAGAGCCTCCATAATAGGCAGAACTTTAACAAAAAACCTATTAATAATCAATTTTGCTGCATTCTTGTCTTCTTAGTAATCAAGCACGTGGTTAGGTCTTTTCCTAACAAGCATCATGACGTTACTAAACTTTGAAGACCAAAAATGTTCTATTTATATAAAAAATTTTTAGTTTGTACTCTGGCTCAAGTAATATTTTTTACAGTTATATTAGTTTTTTGTTTTTATATACATCGAGATTATTTTTATGTTATTTTCAATTTATAACGAGCTTTCAACCTCCGTATATTTACAAAAATAAAGCAAATCAAACATATTAGCTAGGTTGATACTAGTATTTCGATCTGGCTAAAGATCTCATCAGAACCCGAAGTTTTAGAAAAGTTAGAGCCTCCATAATAGGCAGAACTTTAACAAAAAACCTATTAATAATCAATTTTGCTGCATTCTTTTTTATTTGTTTTTTCTGCAACATCATTTTTAACTATTCTTAACTAGTTTTAGCAAACGTTTCTACTAATTTTTTTCTATTAGTGTATTTGCGAAATTGTATACAGTAGTTGCAAGTAACTAAGTAAGTAGTAACATGATGTTGCAACAATTTACAAGCAACATATACATACAACATATACAGCATCATAAATGCATAAAACTACATACACGTTTATTAGATGGAAGGTACAATGTATTATTTGGTAAATTTATGATATGCGTGACGCATGCGTAAAAGAAAAGATTATCGAATATTAAGAGTTGGCAGGCTAAAAGCAACAAAATTGACAACTGCTACACTCAAAAAAAAAAAGTCACTAAAGTCTGCAACATTTTTGCTTTGAGGATCCTTGCAGAAAATTTGCTAATATCAGCTTAAAAGTTGCTAATTTAACAAAATTTTTTGCTGAATTTGCTAATTTTTTTTTTTCGCTGATACTAGCAGGTTTTCAGCAAGGATCGTCACAGCAAAAATGTTGCTGGCTTTACAGACTTTTTTTTTTGAGTGCACTACCGCCATCAAAAAGTTTCAACTTTTTTTACCACAAGTTGATCTTCCTTTTGGAAATAGATGAAGACAATGATGATGTTTGGAATGGATTGCATTTTCTTCTTATAAACCGAAATTTGTTAGGAAATAGAAGATAATATAAACTATGAGTGAAAGAAAGTGTTTGACTTTCGCTTGGCCTTTTTTTTTTTGATGTTTTTCACCATTCAAAATGAAATGTTTCTTTACATCGTTTTATTACCTACAACAATAAATATAAAAAAACCGCATCTATAATATACATTTTATTAGTCTAAATATCAAACAGCCAAATGACGGCGACGACGACGACACACACAACAAACAAATATCGTTAAGTTTGTGTCACTGCGGAAAAAAAATTGAAAGAAAACTTATGAAGTTTAACCAAATTTGGCAAAATGTCAATTCATAAATGTGGCTGCTAGTTGCGGTTGCCAATATTTTTGTAGTTTGGTGTTCTTTTTTTCTTTTTTTGGTTTCATTTCATCCATTATATTACAATTCTATTGATATCTGAAATTGCTGGTTGGTTTTCTTTTTTTATTTCGCTCAAGATCAAAGTCGCTATTTAGTCTTGTTGCCGCACATGAGTTATTTGGCACATGAATTATAAAAAGAGCAACAAATAAACTTCAAATTGTTCTATAACATTAATATCCCATAAATAGTGTTTTACAATTTTTATTACAAGTTTATCATAATCCTAATATTGTTTAGGATACAAAACAATATGTCATAAAGTGTGTATCACAGGGTTTTAACTTATTTTTCCTAAGGCGTCATGTTTGTATTATGAAATGAGAAATTAAATGAAAGATATAAGCAGCTTGACAATACGAGGACGGATCAACAAATACGTGACTTTTCGAACTTCCCTCGTAGTTATATGAAATGTAACACTGCTCCCACCAAGTACCACCTGTTAAATGTTAAATGTTGAGCAAGTTCTGCCATTTACTTTGCGTTTAACAGCTGTTCAAACATACAACCTCGTGGATTTTTTAAAAATGGAAAGTGAATTTCGAGTGCTCATTAAACATTATTTTTTGAAAAAAAAAACGTCAATCAAACCAAGGAAAAGCTTGATAAATACTATGGGGACTTTGCACCATCGATTTCAGTGGTAAAAAAGTGGTTTACTGACTTTCGTTGTGGTCGCACAAGCACAAATGACGCTGAACGTTCTGGACGGCCAATTGAGGTCAATACACCCGAAAATGTCGAAAAAATCCACGACATGGTAGTGGCCGATCGAAGAGTAAAAGCGAGTAAGATTGTTGATGCCATAGGCATTTAATATGGCAGTGTAGTTTCGATTTTATATGATCAGTTGGGTTTAAGAAAGCTGTCTGCAAGATGGGTGCCACGTTTGCTCTCAATTGACCATAAACGTAATCGTGTGACAACTTTAAAGGATTGTTTGGAGTTGTTTAAACGCAATTCGAATGAGTTTTTGCTGCGTTTTGTAACTGTGGATGAAACATGGATCCATTACAACACTCCAGCAGCAGTCTAAACAATGGGTTTCTCCGGGTGAACCGGCTCCGAAGAAGGCCAAGGTAAGTTTGTCGGCCAATAAGGTGATGGCAACAGTTTTTTGGGATGCACGCGGGATAATCCACATCGATTACCTACAAAAGGGAAAAACAATAAATGGCGAATATTATGCAAACTTATTGGACCGTTAAAAAAAAAAACAACGACAAGATAATGCACGGGTTCACACATGTGCAGTCTCAATGGCAAAATTCCTTGAATTGGGCTACGAATTGGTACCTCATCCGCCACATTCTCCAGATTTAGCCCCCAGTGACTATTTCCTATTTCCAAACCTGATGAAATGGCTCGGTGGAAGGAGATTTAGCTCCAACGATGAAATTATTGATCAAAAAAATGCCTATTTTATGGACCTCGAAAAATCGTATTTTGTTGAAGGGATACAAAAATTGGAGAAACGTTGGACTAAGTGCATTGAGCTAGAAGGAGATTATGTTAAAAAATATTTTTTTTGTTTGCAAAAAATACTGTGTTTCATTCAAAAAGTCATGGACTTATTGATCCGCCCGCGTATATTCCAGCAAAAAATAACCTGTATTTGGTAAGCAGAACTACATTTGTATGCTTCTAAAATAGCGCTTCACCGCCTTGCATACACTCATAATAATACATGCTAAAAATTCGAAAACAATGTCAATACAACGAAATCTTTTGTAAAATTAACAAATTTTGGTTTATTTTACAAAATTTTTGGTTATTTTGACATTTTTTTTGTATTTTTACGCCTGGGTTATTATCAGTGTACTATAAAGCAATTAGGGAAGGCATTCTGTAGTGCTTACCATAATGCCTGTTTTGAAGCAGTGAATAATGCTTACAATGAATTACAATAAAGAATGCATACCATGAAGCATTAATGTTGTCAACATACAAAAAAGCGCTTCTTATTGAATAAGAAGGCATTCATTTATTGCTTCTAAGAGCACATGAAAGAAGCGCTTTTCACCTGCTTAAAAGAGACATACCAAATGGGACATCGCGAACAAAAATCATGCCTTCTGGATTTGCTTTGGAATCGCTTCGTAATTAAATAATGCCTTCCGCAAGCGCTTCTGGGTAAGCACTATTTTTTTGCTGGTTATAGTTATACATATTTTATGAGGTCATAACTAACCTCGCTTGTAAATTTCTCTCATAATGATCAATGGCCTAAACATCATTACTTGGAATGCTAGAGGCATTCGCAATAAGTGTCAAGAATTGTTCCAATTCTTAATTAGCCGTTACGTGCATGTATGTCTGCTAACGGAAACATGGCTTAAATCAACTATATCCATCAGGCATAATGAATTTTATGTATATAGAAATGATCGGGAACATACCAGAGGCGGGGGAGTAGCAGTCATAGTTAAAAAAAACATTTCTCATAAATTACTTCCAATTGTTAACACTAACATTATTGAAAATATCGGTATAAAAGTTGTTACTAACAACGAAATTACAATATTTTTTCATGTTATTTTCCAGGTGGATTAGCAGGTTCCGATAGTAATAGAAAACTCCTTTTTGCATCAGATATTCGAAGACTTACAACAGACAGAGGCCAAAAATACATACTTGGTGGGGATTTTAACAGTAGGCATCAGACTTGGGGTTGTAATAGAGCAAATTGTTGGGGAAACATTTTACATGAAAAGCTTGAAACATACGAAATAGACATTATATACCCGAGCGATCATACTTATGTATCTTCTAGCTCTAATAGACAAGGTTCGACTCTTGACTTTTTTCTAACTAACACTATTGAAACGATAACACCAGCAGTCGTTATAAATGATCTAAGTTCTGACCATTTGCCCGTCAAAATAATCGTTACAACTAATATAAATTTATTATCTTTATTAAAATTTGATTATAGTAAAGCCAATTGGAAAACTTTCTCTAGATACCTTAATACTCATATAACCTTACCTAATACAGAAGATGTTGCTATTAATGATCATATTGATTCCATGATAGCAAACCTGAAAAATCTGATTAATGAAGGCATCACGGCTAGTGTACCTAAAAAAGTATGTTCATATCCAAGTAAACCCTTACCCTCTTATGTGAAAATGTTGATTCAGCAAAGAAATAGTATACGAAGAAACTGGCAACGTTTTAGAGATTTGGAAGATTTTTATGAAGTAAAAATGCTTAACGAAATTATTAGGGAAGAAATAGATAAAATTAGGAACAAATCGTGGGACAAACTTCTCTCTACTCTGGATACTGGTTCTTCTCCATTTTGGAACCTTTCAAAAATATTAAGGAAAAAGAGCAAGAGCATTCCAATTCTAAAACAAAATACTTCTTGTTTCACAACAAATGTGGAAAAGTGTGAAATTCTTGCTCAAACATTTGCTGCAAACCATACAGTCTCAAATAATCTTGGAGATCCAGAAACAATATCTCTAGTTAATAATACTCTTCAGTCATTTCAGTCTTCATCTAGTGTTCTGCAAAACTATACGCCAACAAATACTTCTCAAATTTCTTGCATTATTAAAAAGTTAAAACTCAAGAAGGCACCTGGCCTTGATAACATTAATAATAGATGTTTGAAAGCCCTTCCCAAAAAAGGAATAAAATACCTCACCATTATAGTAAATTCATGTTTAAAACTCTGTTATTTTCCTAAAGAGTTTAAAGAATCTAAGGTTATTCCAATTAAGAAACCAAACAAACCAGCAGATTGTCCTTCTTCATATCGACCTATTAGCCTTTTGTCATCCATCAGCAAAATTCTCGAAAAAGTTATTAAGGAAAGACTAACCGATTATGTTGAAACGAATAATATAATTCCGCCACATCAATTTGGCTTTCGTAATCAACACAATACAGTTCAGCCTTTAGTGAGAATTAGGAATCTAGTCAATTCCAATTTTGCTAACCAAAAATCTACTGGAATGGTTCTCCTCGATGTTAAAGCTGCTTTCGATTCAGTGTGGCACAATGGATTAATCTTTAAAATGATCAGATTGAATATTCCTTTATACCTGATTAAAATTATCCAAGCTTTTCTCTCTTTTCGTACTTTTAAAGTTTATATTGGTTCGCACTGTTCCGCAATCTTTAGTGTTCCAGCTGGTTGCCCACAGGGCTCATGCCTCTCACCAATACTCTACAATTTATATACATACGATCTTCCCCAACTCGAGTACTGCACAATGTCTGTGTTTGCTGACGATACGGCCATTCTTTGCTCGGGAATGCTTGCCAATGATGTTATAGCTGAACTACAGAGGGCTTTAATTGAAATATCGACGTATTTCAATAAATGGAAAATTATGCTGAACAATGACAAAACACAGGCAATATATTTTACTAGGAAACGGAAACCTTGTTATATCCCACAAACAGGTATTAGCATGAATAATCACTTGATAAAATTCGAACAAAAAGTAAAATACCTAGGTGTAATACTAGACCCAAAAATTAAATTTAAGGACCACATTGCATATGTTTTGAATAAAATTAATATCCTAATCCATATGCTGTATCCCTTTATAAATCGAAACTCAAGATTAAATATAAAAAACAAAGAAATCATACTCAAGTCAATATTTCATGCAGTTATGTTTTATGCAGCCCCTGTGTGGGGGTTTAGTGCAAAATGCCACATTAAAAAATTACAAATTTCCCAAAACAAATTACTTAAGATGATTTATAATCTTCCTTGGTATTTTTCTACCCAAAGACTACATGCACTTGCAAACATAGAACTAGTGGAGAATAAATTAAACAGACTCTCGGAGAGCTTTCATATCCGTTGTATTAACTCTGAACACGAACATATTAATAGTCTGTCACTAGCTTAATAGATAGTAGGTAGAGTAAGTTTTATTTAAAATAAAAAATTTTTAAATAGGTTTTTGTAAATTTTTTCCCTCCAAACTCTGTATATATGTATATAAACTTTATTAATTAAGATAAATTATAAAGAAGAAAAAGATAAAATCTTGAACTCTTTGTACAATTATTATATAAGAAAACAATGTAAATGATATATTACACAAATAAATAAACTTTGAAACTAATTTAGTAAAAACATAAGACTTTTTTATCTCAATAAACTTATTACTATTGGAAATATTCGCAGTTTTAGGATAAAACATTAAAGTCCACAATCGTGGGCTTGGGTCTCAAAGTGATATCCCAGCAAAAAATAGTGCTTACCCAGAAGTGCTTCCAGAAGGCATTATTTAATTACGAAGCGCTTTCAAATGCGACGTTGACGAGTTGAGTACCTATAACACTTTTCAAGAAAATGACAATAAAGTAAGTACAAATTTGTACATTTATATAGTTTTTTTCCGATCAAGTCCTCGTATTTCCGGATCCTGATGTGTCAGTGCCCCTAAACTTTGTATTTGTCTTAGTTCTGTGATATACTGCATTTCTACAGAAAATCATAAATTCTGAGGAGGACCCTTTGGATGATTTGACATGAAATTACCCACATCGAAAAATAAAGTACGACATTGAGTGTCCGAAATATATAGAAATTATGTTTTATAGTAATTAAATGTGCTAAAGTCCCAAAACTTATTTAACAAATTGTGAATCAATCTGATGTAGGCGTGTCCCTATCCGGATTTCATTCCTGCCTAAGGAAATCTTCAGGGGACTTTGTTATTAGAATTTCTAGAGATATTTGTTATGTTAAATCACAAACTCAATGAGAATTTCTTGTCCTCGTCTAGGAGCGAGATTCAAAATTTAAAATATCAAAGAAAAAACAAAAACAACAACAAAATATTGTCACAATTGGCTTTGTCATCTTCCAAATACTACTCTGTTTTTTTGACAGACCTAGCAATGTAGTGACGTTTATTCAAGTAAATCAACAATAGAAAATCATATGTTTTCTATTAGTGTCAGTTACATTTAAATTTGCACAAGCACCTGCATATTTGTTATTTAAATTTATTTTCATCGGGATAAACATTAATTTCATTTATAGTAATTAAATGTGCTAAAGTCCCAAAACTTATTTAACAAATTGTGAATCAATCTGATGTAGGCGTGTCCCTATCCGGATTTCATTCCTGCCTAAGGAAATCTTCAGGGGACTTTGTTATTAGAATTTCTAGAGATATTTGTTATGTTAAATCACAAACTCAATGAGAATTTCTTGTCCTCGTCTAGGAGCGAGATTCAAAATTTAAAATATCAAAGAAAAAACAAAAACAACAACAAAATATTGTCACAATTGGCTTTGTCATCTTCCAAATACTACTCTGTTTTTTGACAGACCTAGCAATGTAGTGACGTTTATTCAAGTAAATCAACAATAGAAAATCATATGTTTTCTATTAGTGTCAGTTACATTTAAATTTGCACAAGCACCACCTTATTAATATTCTTAATGTCACGCCGTATAATTTATTCGGAGAGAAACAAATTCTGTTTTCAATTGAAATTAATATGCTTTATTTTTATTGGGGCTTTATGTTATAAGAAATATGTCACCATAATTCAAAAATATTCATGTTATTGTCTCTTTATGTGAATTTTGTAATAAAATTCAAATAAATCATTTTGCAGAAAATGTCTAACAAAAATATTTCCTACTATATTTTTGAAAACATCTTAATAATGACCCAAATTTTGTTTAAATATTTGATCAGTAAAAATTGTAATTTTCATTTCTGTCAAATGCAATACAACTTCCTTTGCCAAATGACAACAGCAACAAGCAATTCATTTGCATTAAAGTGCGGTGGGACTGTTAACAGTAAAATATTTGTATAACGGACACCACTACTTTGACATAATGGACAATATTTTAAGGGACTATTTGGATTTTCAATTCAAATAACGTTATCAGTTAAAAAAAGCTCGCTACAACTTCTTTGCAATTTTTGCTGTCCGCTATTTGTAGGTTTTGGGCCACATTTTTCATAAAACTTTACAATTCATAGACAACGTTATAAAAAACAAATAAAAATACTACCAATTTCTGCACCACATGTGATCACCAGGGACCGGAAGTTCAGGCAAATGCTAGTTTTTTTCCTTAAGTCTGTGAACAGATAAAGCAAATTATATTTGCGAATCAAAGAATTTACCTTAAAATGGCATCGATTAGTTAGTGCATATTTTTGCATAATTTGCTATAAATGTAGTTTTTTTTCATATTTTGCTATAAATGCATATTTTTATAGGGTATTTTCACTTATTTTGCTTTAAATGCATATCTTAACAGTATATTTTTACTGATTTTGCTATAAATGCATATTTTTATATATTTTTTCTTAGTTTTTTGTAAAACAATCACTTTAAATTCTATTTTATATTTCGCCAACGATCATGAAGATTAATCCATGCTGTTTAAGCACTATTAAGGCCGAGTTTTTGGGATGTCCTTTAAACTCGGTTTAGTTAAACCGACAAAATATTTTGTCTGCCATTTCCAAGCTTATTAACAAAAAATTGTTGGAACCACTTCTTTTTGTTTCGAATTTTTACCTTTATTATAACACAATAAAATAAACCACATTTCAGATGCGGTATTCCATTTAAAAACTTCGTTAATCTAAGTTTATAGATAATTTACATCCCAAAAACATGGTCTAAGTGTTCTCTTAAATTTTAAATGCAAGATGGGATTAAGAGAAAAAGTTTTTAGTGATTTTTAAATGAATATTTTTTAATAAAAATACTTTGAATTATGCGTTAATTGTGCAAATCGTAGGTGGTAGGGTATTCAATTGGTTAACCGTTACTCGATTAATCGACGAATTTTATTTAACCAATTCCTCGAGTAAATTAAAATGGCAAATTTCGAGTAAAGCAGAACTTGAACAAATTCGGTCGATTGATTAATCAAGTTAATCAAGTAACTCAAAATATGTTAAATTTCAGTTTATAAAAAGCAATGTGACAATTACCGTTTTAATTTACATATTATATTTCTTTAGTAGGGGTATAACTTTCTTACGATATGGCCAATAATATACTGATAAAAAAATATTTTTCTTTGCTCATTTTAGAGAAACGCCTAAAATATTACACTCTAATAAAAGGTAAGTTTATGTACGCAAAGAATCTGCTAATTAAGACCAAAATTCAGATATCCAGAAATTGAGCGAAATTTTTAAATATCTAAATATTCATAAAAAAATAAAAACTCGCAACAATCACAAAATTATTAGATTGTGCTAACATTTATTTTAGAAGATTCGAATTGACCTTAATTCGTAATCATCTTTTACTGTTACAGCTGGGATTGAACCATTCCATTTTTTCTTTCATTCGGATCAATAAATTAAAAATGAACAATTTTGCAAAAAAAAAAATTAAATCAAACAAAAATCTGTCTTTAAAACTTCAACGGAATTGCTGCGAACACTTTTTTAACGACCGTGAAGAAGTAAGATAATATTTCCTTACCAAAAATTCTAAAAAATTATGTCTTTAGATTTCTTTAAGTCGAAAATTATAAAAATTAAAAAATTTCTTTAAAATGTAAAACAAAAAAATAACTCTTTAAAAAGTAAAAATTCTCAAAATTACATTTTTTGATTGAAAAAATTGCGGACATGTATACCATTGTTTGATATTTTTTGGCGTGGACAGTAGACTCGCAGAAACGTGAACATCCAGTAACATGAAAGTCCCAGCAACATGAACACTTTTTTTTTTTACATTGACTCCAAAACGGGAAAAAAGTTCAATAGCTACAAAACGTGAACACATTTTTTTTATAAGAAATGTTTCTTTTTCTGCAATTTTTTTTAATAATTTGGGGAATCCCAGAATAATAATTTCACCACGTTCTTATAGTAAACACCTTTTCTAGCGTGAACAGAAAAACTTTTTTAATCTTTCCTGTATCTCCGAATTCAAAATAGAATAAGCAGTTATTTTATATAGTAAATGTATTACAAATTAAGAACTGTTAAATATCAAAAACGTATTAAAATCAATAATTTGGGTACGCAAAAATTGTCTTAGATTCTGAATTTGGTCTATTTAAAAAAGTCAGAGATTTTTTTTTTTTTTTTATTAATTAATAATCATATAATCATACAAATTATATACTATTACCCTAACCGAGCACTAGCTACTATGGCCTTCGGCGCGTTGTAGCGAAAACAGACCAGTGCCTCTGGTGTTAATCGAACACACAACCCCCGCACTGATAAGCCAGCACGCTACCAACTAGCCTACCGGGGCGCACAAGTCAGAGAATTTGAAAGTGTTCTAACAGGAAAAATTTCTTAAAATGTTAATATTTTTCTATAAGCAAGTGTCTGAATATTTAAAAACTTTGTCTAAAAATTAATGTTTGAATTTAAGAATTTTTCAGGAGAAAAATATTCAAAACCAAATCAGAAACGCGAACACCTCTTGCAAAAATTAGTTCATTTTTTTGAGAGTTCACTGTACTTATTAAATTTGGTAAATAAAATATTTATTTCTTAAAATTTTAATTATTAATGCTCCCCTGGTTTTGTGTTAAAGCATTGATAAATCGTAAAAATTACATTTTTTAGCATTTTGAGAGTTGATTTGAAATTTGTGAGGGCGATATCAAAAACGTATTAAAATCAATAATTTGGGTACGCAAAAATTGTCTTAGATTCTGAATTTGGTCTATTTTAAAAAGTCAGAGAATTTTTTTTTTTTTATTAATTAATAATCATATAAGCGTTGCCACTATTATTTCTAGGTTTTTAAAATCTATCAATATCATTGCTTGCAAAAAGTCCATACAATTTTTGCATTTAAATGTTTTTATTAGTTCCTCTGATTTTGTGCTGTAAAATAACAAAAATCTTAGTTCACACAGAGGACTGGCCTATTTAAAACTAAACAGCGTATGTACCATACGAAAAATAGCTTTTTGAACAAAATTCAGGCTCATGTTTTTCAACTTTTGTGATGGTCTTACTCTTTATCTGTTAAGGGCATATCAACGAGCCATGCGTCCAACTGCGCAGAATTAAAACATAAACGAACCATTGTTTTCAAATTTTTAAAAATTTTAAAACTGAAAAATATGGTTTCATTTTGCGACTACCATATATTTGTATGTTAGGTGATGCCATACCAATAAGGTACATGTTGAATTTATCTCTCAAGTGTTGGGAGATTTTCGCATTACCAAACGGAATCCAAATGTTGTAGGTCCCGAACTAAAATAGGAAAAGAACATAAAGAGTGAGCTTGTTTCAAACAATTTTTTAAAATTTTTCATCTTTGCATAACAATAACAATTAGAAATATAGACTTATGGCCCTAAAATTTTGAACTTCTACGAGTTAAAGAGTTGTTAATCCAAATATATTACCGGCTTTTTAAATTACAAAAACTTCGAAAGTTATTGAAAAATACACACAGAAAATAATTTAGCTATTTGCCAACTGAAATTCGGTTACTACGACTCAAATTCGGTTATTACGAATTTCAGACAGTTGACACACAGTTTCGCAACAACGTTCAATTAATTCAACAGAATTTTAGTTTCAACACCCAACATTATCAGAAATCGAATGTAAATCTTGATGTACTAACTGAATTTATAAGTTGTTACCATTAATATACACTTTTTAATTCGGTTGGCACTTTATTTCTCTGTGTGTATAGTCAGTTTTAGGATTTAATATTTCTGACATTAGCCCATATATGTTGAAAATTTATGTTTTCTTAAATATTTAATTCGCTACAAGAAAAAATCGCACGATTTTTATATTAAATATTTGTTGCGCCATCAGCAAATTTTTGTTGGAGACTAAAAGCACTCTACTTTATACCGTTTTTGTTCATCATTTCAGCGCCATTTTTGCTTTTAAAAAAAGTTTACATTTCTTCGACCCTCTCTAATTATGTGGTTTTTATTTATAATTATATATATAATTTAAAAATACATCTGACATTCGTGTCGCCATTAGATATCTTTATTCCAAGTTTTTTTTAATACAAGATTTAAAAATTGTGTAACAAATTCAGAGTTTTCGTTTAAACTTCTTTGCAGTTGGTCTGGAACTAGTTAAAGATTGTTTGAAGCGTTCTAGTTCTCAAAACACTCCAAATGTGTTGCTAATGCTCAATATCATTCCCTTGCACTAGAACTAGTTGTACCATCACTAGTTCTAAGAATGCTAGTCAATATTGAAAAAATATTACCTTCTACAGTACTTTTAATACTAACAACCGACAACTTATCGGAGATTTTGTCACTTGAATAAAATATTTGCAGTTAAAACCGAAAAAAACAATCCCTTCTCTATCTAAAATATTATTTTTCCTTATCAATTTTAAAATAATATAAAGTTTTTTTATATTTAAGGACCTCTAATAAAATGTTGGAATAAGCAACCGAATTTCTGTTGTTTCTACAAATCTATTTTTAGACATACATACAATCAGAAGGTCGCCGGTTCGAGCCAAATTCGCGGCTTACGAATTTTTTATTAATAAAATAATTTTAAAATAATATAATTTTTTTTTATAGTTTTGTTAACTCTAATAAAATATTGAGATTAGCAACCGAAACCATTTTTAGACAAATATCTAAATTTGAGACTAGACAATATTCAAGGTTGAAATTGGGAAA
The DNA here is from genome assembly GCA_021234595.1 of Delia radicum. Taxonomy (NCBI): domain Eukaryota; kingdom Metazoa; phylum Arthropoda; class Insecta; order Diptera; family Anthomyiidae; genus Delia; species Delia radicum. The sequence goes on along the minus strand of CM037851.1, from coordinate 261,958,740 downwards.
TGTAATTTGAAATTGGATTTACACGAGAGGTAAAGTTATTGCCTGACAAGCAGGAGGTCGCCGGTTCGAGCCCAGTTATCGTATAAGAATTTTTTATAATTAAAATAATTTTAAAATAATATGAAATTTTTTTATAGTTTTGGTAACTCTAATAATATATTGAGATTAGCAACCGAATTTCTGTTCGACATACAAATCTATTTTTAGACAAATATTTAAATTTGAAACTAAAAAATATTCAAGGTAGAAATTTTAAAAAACTATATTTAAATTGGGTTTGGGCTAGAGGTAAAGTAACTGTCTGACAAACTGAAGGTCGCCGGTTCGAGCCTAGTAAGCGGCATAAGAATTTTTTATTAATAAAATCAATTTTGTGAAACGCATGTGAGTCTATTTATAGAATATTACAATCCATATACATAAAATATTCCATTGTTACAATAAAAATTCGAAATTTGAAAATAAATGTCGGCTTTTACAATAGTATTAAAATTTAATAAGAGTGATAGTAAATATAACCACACAAATTCGGTTGCAACTAAAAAGTGCTTTCTGTGTGTAATATTGCATTAATTTGTTTGTTATAGTGAACGTTTAAGAAAAATTTATGAAAAAAAAAAATTTTAAATTGATCGAGTTACTCGAATAATTTAAAAAATTTACTCGATTAATCGATTAAGTGCAAACCTCAAAACCAAGTTACTCGTTTACCCAAACAAAAGCAAACCCCGGTAGGCAGATCATATATTAGGCAATACAGACTACTTATAAAATTTATTTCAAATTACCTAAAAACAAGAAAAATATTAATTTAAAGTGACGCTTTTTCACGTTTTTTTTTCTTCGAAACTTTTTTTTTTTTTTTTTAATTTTGAAGCGGATATCTTTTTGCTTTTAGTGCATATTTCAAGATTTTTCATGCATTAACCAAACTTTTTTAGTGTATGAAGTTCTTGTCCCTGGTGATCACATTATAAAGCTGTTTTTCGAATGCTTTCATTTTTATTAAAACATCGCATTCGGTTTTTTTTTTTTGTTGCATATTTCCTTGAAGCCATGACCAAAATAACAAAAAAAGAAAAATCGTACACTAAATGAAACAAAAACAGTTTCTTAGTGCTGTTGCATGCCACCACAGACTACATAGTCAGGTTACCAATGACATATCCTAAAAAAGTAATCATGAACCGTATGGTTTTGTTTACATTATAGTGATTTGCGGAGTGAGATAGAAATAACATTCACCATTAAAATTATATGGTACATTTTTTGTATATATCTATCTCTTTCTGTATATCACTATAATTTTGACATTTCATTTAATTCATTTTCTTACCACCATTTTGGATTCATCAGCTGATTTCTGTCTGTGTAGTTTGTACACTTTATAGTTTCTTATTTTTATTATTTATATTTCCATTTGTATTCAATTGAGTTGATTTTTTTTCTTTTACAATTACAATTTCGTTTTCATCTCTGACCAACTAACTGACAGTGAAATTTTTACAATTTTATTTTTAAAGTTGAATATGTTTTTGTTTTCCGTTAGTTTAATATGAAAAATTTGTATTTTGAGTGAAATTTAATATTGTTGTTATACATACTGATGATAACTACTACTATTATAATATATTCAAGCAACCACATTAACATCCTTGTAAATTTATTATAAATAATATGAAGACACTTATTTTTAAGGGTTTAATCCAAATAGAAGAAATATCGACATAACTTTTATTCAAAATATGGCTTTTCTATCGACACAGAACAATTTCGAGAGCCTTTATTTTTGTTTACGTAAAAATTGCCTTGAAATTGGGGGCTTCGTTATTTTAAAATATTCATGCATAGTTCAGAACTTTTGTAAACAAATTATTTCACCATTATATTAAAGAATTAAAATTAAATAGAATAAAAAATTAGTTTCTTGAAGCCCTGCCAAATTGTACGAGTAGAGTACCACATTAATAAACAAATGAATTCTTCGCTCAAAAAAAGGGTATAAGTGACAACTTTTGAAAAGACGTTTTTTTTGTTTAATACGACATTTTAGCCATACACAAAAAAAACTAAAATCGATTTTGTTGATTCAATTAAAAGTTTAATTGAATTCGGTTCTATTAAGAAAGTTAAAGTATCAATTAAAATAATTTGTAACTATTTAATTGATTTTATTTTCAATTAATGTTTTAATTATATCTATTAAAAAAAGATTGGTTAATTGAAGATTGTTTTTAATTTCGAACAAATTTTTAGCAGATACTATTAAAAATTTAATTAAAATTTTGAAAAAAAAAAATTGCTAAAATTGGCGAAAAAAATCGCCAAAATTAAAAAACAAACGAAAACTTATAAAAATTGAAAGAAAGAAAAAAGAAAGAAAAAAAAGAAATAAAAAAAGAAAAAGTTGGAAAATAATCGCCAAAAATGAAAAATTACTGATATTTGAAAAAAATCGTCCAAATTTGAAAAAAGGACGTATAGAAGTACACTGAGAGAATTATCTTCACTCAGGGATACAAAGAAATCTAATTTAAAATCTTGATGGATCCCAAAATATACTGTGGTATGAATTTATATCTACTTGGATCTAATTAAATACAAAAACATAAGTAATTTTTTATGGATAGAATGAGATATTTTTAATAAAATGTAAAAACAAAATTTTAAGAAAAATAATTTGGACTTCTGTGCATATATAGTTATATATGGGGTTATATATTGCAATATATAATTATGTCTTATACGCATGGAAAGTATTAATGATGTTGGACCATATATAATCATATCTCAAACTTAATTGTTAATCTTAATGCCATATAAATTTATATCTCGAATTGCATTATTCATATGGCACCATATATAAGCATATATAACACACAAAAATATTTTTTATAAGGCATTATATATTATTATATTTTAAATTATATAGCTTATATGTTACCATATATGATTATATATTGTGTTATATGGGAGAATTTATTATTGTATATGACAATAGATGTTCTTAGGTATAGCATATAGTATGCTTAATATCTTATTTTATAAAGGTTAATATTTAACAATATATTGTTATATATGTTACTACATATATAACAATATATAATAATATCTGGATATGCATGACACCATATTTAATTACATATTATAATATATTTTAAGATGAAAAAACATAAGAAAAATTATAATTTTTTTTACTCGGTTTGTCATTTTTATTTTTGTTACAAAAACTGGACATTTTATTTTATTTTTATTTTATGGTCTCAAATTAATTTTCAATTACACATTTAATACATATTATTAAACTTTTAATTGATAGTGAATTTGAAATCAAACAACAGATTAATTAACATTTTGATGACAATAATTTTTTCATACTGTAAAGAAATATTGGTAACAATTTTCAGGCGTTGTTGACCGCGTATTTTTCGAAAATTGTAATTTTTCGGTTCGAAAAACTTGCTAAATTGAAACATTGACAATTTTTTTATACATTGCACATGAGTATTTAAAATATTTTAACTAATACCCTTCGAAATCGAAAATAATTCATTCGAATATCTAAAAGTTTATCAAAAATATTGATTTAGTTAGGGCAATTTTGAAACATTTAAATGCCAAATTCAGACACTTAAATGTACAATATTTAAATGAAATTTTCTACGCAAATAAAATTACCCAGGAAGAAAAATACGATCGACACAGTGTTGGTAAATCGTAGGCCACGTTCGGTTATGAGTTGGCAACACGTGGGATTAACAATTTTGACAGTAATGTCCTGTTACCCGATTGATAACAGTGGCCAACCGTTGGTTTGAACGAACTTGCAACCGTTGGCATAAAGGTGGTAATTCAAAACATTTTCTGCTTTTAGAATAGCTTAAATTAAATTAATTTTGAGAAATATGTATAATAAAACGGCTGTATGAAATAAGGCCCCAATGAAATAAGTCCCCAAACCAAAATGGAAATAACGCCCCATATTTTGAGGCTTTATTTCATTATGAAACAATGCCCCAAAAAAATGAAAAAAAACACCAACAAATTGAAACAAAACCCCAAAATAAAATGAAATAACGTCGCAATTTTGGGGCTTTATTTCATAATGAAGCAAAGCCTCATTTCGAAAATAAAATAAGGCCCCAATTAAAAAAAAAAACAAAATGATAATCCATTAAAATATTTCTTTATTCCTAATTAATACATAGTTTTTGTGTATATACCTGCATATAGTCCTCAGCTGTTTGGCGGCAATAAGGGCAATTGTAATTTTGAACACCTCTGGAAATGGCATCTGCTTGCAATTTAAGATTGCTTTCATCACATATTTTGAGATGTTTGGGCAGAAGGACAATATTGGGAGTTTCATCCTTACAAATAACACACTCATTTTTATTGGTGTAAGGTTCTTCATCTACTGAATCTTCTTCGGAAGGTTCTTCTTTAAATATAATCATCTTTGGACCGTATCAACGCATATCGCGTTTTTTTATTCTTGTACCCGAAAAAAAAATATAGCAAACGAATTGATAGTTTTAATGTAGAAAAAAAATTTTACACTCAAAAAAAGTGTTTTTCTACATCAAAACTATCAACTCATTTGCTATATTTTTTTTTCGGGTACAAAAATAACTCCTTTAACTCTTTATATGTGCCTTCTTCATCTCCATATTTGTGTTCCACGTCTTTCTTGGCAGCGACACATTTTCCATCAGGAAGCAAGTTAATTCTTGCTTTACAAGACTCTTTTCTACACCCATATTTTACCACTCCTTTTAAATAGATTTTTTTTTTTAAAACAATTTTTTGTTCAATCACATACATACAATAATTCACAATTTCTTCTGTTTCCAGAAATAATTTCGCAATTCCTTACACTCGACTGATCTATTGATATTTACTACACGGTATAATCTCACTTACTAATAGTAAATAACTATTTACATTAATAACTTCATAATTAATAGTAATTATAACGGTTGTTTGCTTACATTCCTCAAAAATTATGATTTTTAAGAAAATTAAATAACACCCCAAAATATTATTTGGGGACTTATTTCATTTCTTAAATTGGGGTCTTATTTCATTATGAAATAAAGTCCCAAAAAAAAAAAATGAAATAAAGCCCCAAAAAATGAAATAAGACCCCAATTGTTCTTATTAGAAATTTTTGGGGCCTTATTTCATTTTTGGTTTGGGAACTTATTTCATTGGGGCCTTATTTCATAGAGCCTAATAAAACACATTTAAAATGCAGCAATATAGTTCGGTCGTAGTATTTTACATCATATTTAAATGTGTGAAATATAATAAAATATTTTTAAAAAAAATGCTTCTAATTGATTGTAATATTTGTAAAAACAATATTGGCAAATAATTTTGCAGGTGGTACTGGCAAAACACAAGCTTAGCAAAGAAAATAGTGTTTTCCTAGTGCATATAATATTAGTTGCACCTTTGGTCATTTGTAATACAGTGTATTTTACAAACAAATCCAGTAGTTTGCCAGTACTATTTGTGGGTACGGTTGACAATTTCTATCTGAATAGACTTTTATTATCAATCTGTGATCAGAAACAATAAAACTTGTGACTTTAAAGGATTTCTCACCAGATTTTACTTTTTCTTGCGATTAACGATTGAAGTAAAACTTTTAATATATAAAAAATGGCATAAAAATAAGTGTTATGCTAATATCCTCATATGAAGATGTTTATTTAGTATTATATATGTATGATATTGCATACATTGAATACAAAACGTACTTGTCCATTTGTAATTTAAAAGACATAAAGGTTATTTATACAAAATGTTTAATGTTAACTAGCTCCTTATGATATTATGGTTACAGTGGATTTTTTGTTTTTGTAAAGTCAGACAATGTTTGATCAAAATACCGTTTAAAAATTGCATTTCATTGTTGGTTTCTATGCCTTTTGGCCAAATGGAGCGTGTGAAGATTTTGCTGGATGTTTAAATGTAGAAACAAAAGGAAAATTAAATAGAAAATGAAAGTACATATGAAAAATAGACATGTTAATTTGCATCAGTGTATGGTTGAATAATTGATAAAGGCCAATATATTATAGCACTTAAGTCAAACTACCGCTTGAGATCATTTTTTGTAATGCTTATATTATAAACAAAAAACGTGGCTTTAAAGTATTTACATCTTTTTTAGATATACTTATGTGCTACACTCACATAACAAATTCGGTTGTCTCATCAGAATTACATCCAACCGAATTGATTCGGCTGCTTCAACCTTGTAAATTCGGTTGTCACAACTGAATTCGGTTGTCGTAACCAAATTGGGGGTTGTGGCAACTGAATTCGGCTGCGACAACCGAATTTACGAGGTTACAGCAACCGAATCTTTTGTATTGGATGAAGTTTAAGAAGTTTTGCGAGAGTGTATCAAACGATATCAGGAAAACAAATTTTTTTCTGATTTGCATTTTTTTAATATCGAGGTTTTTATGTATACGTCACTCACCCAATTTTTCGTATATTTCGCTTAATTTTTTGATATGTAACAGCAAAATCATGAAATTTTGTTTAAGAATATAAATTTACACAAAATTATCTTTTATTAGAGTATAATCATGTTGGTGTTTGCTTAAGGATTTCTTAACAAAAAAGTATCCCGACCCGAACGAGTCAATTTAAATGATCTTTGGTTCTGTTGTAAAGGAGCAAGACACTTATTTTTTTTTAGCTGCCAAAAAGTGGGTTAAGTTTGTTTTTGTATGAAAACTTGTCGTTAACTTACGAAAACTAGATTTATTTGTACACATGGTTTAAGAACTCAAGAAAACAAAAATGTTGATACCAATATTGCCTATATAGGGGACCTGGAGTATTTTTGAATTATTTGAAATATGGGGAAAAAATTCTTTTCGGGAAAAATCGCATAAGAACCGAACGATTTCGAATACCGGAAAAAGCTCAGACACCCCCTAGATTAAATTACTATACATTTTATTTAGCTTAATGCAACTACAATTAATAAAACATCAGATTTAATGTTGCTCAAAACAGATTTTTTTGAATAACAAAAATACTTTGAAAGTCTTTATACGTAATATTTACACCACTAAATGTATCTTCAAAAACCTTTGATGTCAAAATTGTCTATTGTTTGATGCCAAATTTGTCTATTGTTACTTTGAATAGAACTAAATAAACTGAAAAAAAAAACGCAAAATGGGGTAATTTTTGACCCCACCTTATAACGCTTAAACATGAAATTGGTCAGCTAAAAAAAACACGGGTCCCTTAAATTTTAATTCTCGGACCTTCCTTGTTAGTGTTATTGCAAGAAATGTGAAAGTTGTCCATTTTTAATTTTATACTTATACATTTTAAGTATGCCAAAATATTAAAAAAATTTATTACTCGACATTCCAATGGACACACTTTTTTTATAAAAATTGCAAATCCATTGAAAATGTACTGAAATATTAAGAAAATAACTTTAAATTTTAACTTATTTTCTTCCTGAACGCAAAAAATAAACTAGTGTAAGAATATCGAAATCAACTTTGCAATTTTTTTTTTATTTAAAATTGATAGAACTTATAAGAAGTATAAACCACCGCAGTCCAAGTATAAATTACATGTTCTATCTCTTTTGTAAAAAAAACAAAATTTCCTTAGTTGAAGATAAGTACTATTGTACTTTAAAATATTTCACTTTTTTCGTTCTCCAACTGATACGATTTTGTTTTCTTACCTAAGTATTTTTTGTAACTTCCTAAAGCAAAATTTAAACAAGATTTCAAATTAATTACTTGACTGTCATTTAAAATAAAACTACAAAAATTGACGGCAAGCAAATTGGGGGTTCATAGCACAGGTAGATTTTGCCAACCGTACCAATGAAATTGTACTGGCAAACCACTGCTATTTTTGTAAGACCCACCGTGTTAAAAATTACCAAAAGTACAACTAAAAACACTATTTTATTGTAACAGCAAATGTTTGACAGTACCTCCCGCAATATTTGTAAATATTGTTTTTACCAATATTACAATCAGTTAGAAGAATTTTTTAAAATATTTTATATTTCACACATTTAAATATGATGTATAGTACGAGTACTAAGACCGAACTGTATTGTTACTTTTTAAATGTGTTCTTTATTATATATATTTCTTAAAATTAATATAATTTACTCTATTTTAAAAGCACAAATTTCTTTTTGAATTAACAACGTTATGCAAACGTTGGCAAGTTCGTTCAAACCAACGGTTGGCCACAGTTATCAATCGGGTAGCAGGATAGTACTGTCAAATTGTTAATCCAACGTTCTGTCTGACAATATGAATATCATGCAAATGCATGTTTTAAGTCATTAGCCCAAAATCCATTTTGATCAAATACTTTTCCGAATCAAAGTATATGCAACAAAATTGCATCGATTTGTGTTGGCATATTCCTGCATATTTGTTATAAATGCATATTTTTGCATATTTTGCTATAAATGCAGGTTGTAGTTAATATTTTGGCAGTTTTTTGTTGCAGTAATAAATCGATTTTTAAAAATCCAAAAATTTTAAGTGCATATTTTTTTTGTGGATTTTTAGTGCATATTTTTGGATCTTAAGTGCATATTTTTTGGTTTTCAGTGCATATTTCGATTTAAGTGCATATATTAAACGCATATTTTTTATTTTTTACTGCATATTTGAAACGCATATTTTCGATTTTTTAGTGCACGAATGTCGCTGCCCTGTTTATTATATTTAAAAAACCACCCATACCAGCAAAAACACACCTTACCAAATAATGAGTCTAGCATTCAAAACTCGAAGGTTTTTTTTTTTCCAACTTTTTTTTTTATTTTAAGTAATGTCCCAAAAGAAATGAGTTATGCATTAGCCTTACGTAAATATGAATTAAAATGGGTTACATATAAGCAAACAAGTGTATAAATAATGGGCTATTACCAAAAGAAAAACATAATGGGTCAACAATAGATTTTGAAAAAAAATTACGAATTAAAAAAAATTATTATTAATTTCACTGTGATAGTCGAAAAAATTAACTTCGATGAATCCTTTTCGAACTATTAGGGGGGAGTCTCCTGAGTGCGAAGTACATTTGGAAGTGTCAGATTGGCTCCAGTTTTTGAGAAATCGGTATATATCCACTTTTCATGGATATGGCTAAGTCTGCGCTATTTAAAAAGTTTTTATTGGACTGTATTAGTTTTTTTTTGCCTTCTTAACTTTCTTTTAATTAATTAACTTAAGAAAAAAACGAAACAAATAAATAAAAGTCCAATATTTTGATTTTGCAGCTTAACTTGAGGCCTATGCTAGGAACATTTTGGTAAGACGACCTAAAAACCTGAAAAAATGGCTAAAAATGGTCAAAAATCGTTACTTTTGATCGACATTAATGGATTAAATTACGTGAAATTTTGAGTCAAAACATTCCGTAAAAGAAAGTTAAGAAGGCAAAAAAAAAACTAATACAGTCGAATAAAAATTTTTTAAATAGCGCAGCCTTGAAAAATTGATATATACCGATTTCTCAAAAACTGGAGCCAATCTGACACATCCAAATCTACTTTCGCACTCAGAGGACTCCCCCCTATTAGTTCGAAAAGGATTCTTCGAAGTTAATTTTTTTTCGGGTCAAAAACTATCACAGTGTTTTTGTTAGAAATTTATAGTTGACCTGTTCTTTTAATATGTGATGGGGTTTTTTTTTGGTTTGGCTCAAGGTCACAAATTAAAAATAAAATTTTTAATTATAAAATTAAAATTTTTCCGCTTTTATTTTTAAATATTTATTATCTTTTCGATATTTCGAACAGCTTTGCTGTTCATCTTCAGGAAAAAAATTTTTATATATCTTTTAATAAAGCGTGGAGTTGAAAGCGTCCTTACTTGTTTGTTATCTTATTTCAACTAATTTTTTTAAAACATGGTAGAGCTGGTGGCTGCTCTACACCCTAAACCATCGAGGCATATAACATTTGATAGTTTACAACATACATGCATTTTTCTTCTATGTAAATTCGTTCAAGATATACCAAAACTAATACCTTACCCTTTAGCTTACAAAAAGACGAATTATATTGAAACTAAAAAAAAATTTCCAGAAAAATGTTGTATCATAATAGTTAAATCAATAAGTTGAATAACCTATTATTGTTCACCAATTTTTTTTTGTATGAGAGTAATACATTATGAGTTTCATTGCTTTATTGCTTAAAGTAATGCAGCAGGTAAGTACTCATTACAAAGTTATATATAAAATAATAGTCATTACCATGTTTTAGCTGGGATGTTAATTAATACTTCAATACTAACAGTTTTATAATCCAGTTATTTTATTTAATACATTTAACTGGATTTTGTTGTTACTTTTACCTCCAATTTAAAAGAGGTGTTAAGAAATTTATTGAAAATTGAGTTAAAATCATAAAATTTAAGCAATGCAACATGGAAATTTATATCTAAATATTAAAATCAATAAATAATAACATAAAGAACATCCTACACTGATAAAATTTTCCTTCATACTATTAATGAATGCCTTTCATTAAGTTGGATTCATAGATTGAATGAATAATTTTCATTAAATTAATGAAAAATTCATTAGGTAAAGGAAAATTTCATAAAATGTTTTTTGGTTGCTCCATAAAATATACAATAATTTTTTTATTTGGAAAAAGTTATTTTAATACAAAAGTCTAAATAAGCACATCATTTTGTTTCGGTTATTTAAGTCAATCGGTAACGCGGTACTGTTTACTACATGTTGTACACCAATCATTGGTTGAAGGTTCAAGTCGCCTTTCAGGAAGATTTAAAAAAAAGAAACAAACAGAAAAGTAAAATAATATAAAAATGGTGCGCCCCGGTAGGCTAGTTGGTAGCGTGGGTTCGATTCCCACCAGAGGCACTGGTCTGTTTTCGCTACAACGCGCCGAAGGCCATAGTAGCTTGTGCTCGGTTAGGGTAATAGTATATAATTTGTAATTATATAATTATTAATTAATAAACAAAAAAAAAAAAAAATATAAAAATATAAATAAATAAATACCCTATGGGGAATGAGGAGTCAATTGACCTTAAAGTGACGGGTTTAAAGAAGGACTTATCACAGGACTGGTATAATTTAATACTGAAGTGGGTTAAGCAGTGTCAATTGTCCTAAAATTACCAATACTGTGACTGGTAAAGGGGAGGACATACCACTTAACCAGAATGCTTATTAACAAGAAAAAAGTAGTTGGTCAGAATTTTACCCATTGAAAGCTGTTTAGTTTTCGTTTATTTAATACTACATGACCGTTTTGCGACAGTCTTGTGGTATGCCCATCTTTGGTTAGTCCTGTGGCATGTCACTATGTGGTTTAAAGCAGGACAAATAACCCCCTCCTATGACAAGCCAATGTTAAAGTTGCCAGTTGTTTACATAGGGTAGGGTTAGCAGAGGACCGGTCTCTGGCACGAAGAGACCGATCCTGTGGCACACGCATAACCGGACCCATTCCCATAGGGTCAATATGAAACAGGGAAAACATAATTTTTCTACTATAATTCATTTAATGAAAATATTTCATTAATTTAATGAGACTTTCCTTGGGGACTTTTTATTGAAAAATTCTTTGTATTAATGATTTATTTCATTAATACACCGCAAAAAAATTGTATCAGTGTAGAAAAAAGATGCGCTAACAACTACACTCTACACAGTGATAGTTAATAACAACCTGTCGTTTGAGTTAATTTAAAACTACACCTTCTCTTTTATTATTTTTATTTTTTTTGGTTTATATATATCTGAAAGATATTTGCATAACAATTCTGCATGCATAAGCATGCTTAAACGATATTTAACTGGAAATACCACATTGTCGGAAAATACCTTGAGGCTAATTTTTTTGTTGTTGTTGCTGCAAGTTGCTTTAAAATCTAACACTAGTCTATATAAGACGGAATCAGAGTGAAAGATAAGCAACGACATTTAAGTGAGTCAAGCAAATAACACTTAACTTATTACATAACTGTTGTGTTCTTGAATGGGTTGGTTGGCTGCTTGGTTGGCTAAATTCTAAAATATGTAAAAGACAATAAGTGTAGAAAAGAAATTACGTCAAATTGCACCTGAAGTCGGCAAGTGACTTCTAAAGTAGTATATGAAGATAAGTGGTTTTATAGTTACCCGTTTTTTTTTTTTCTTTTTTGTTATATGATAGAGGCGTTACTCTAACTGAACAGATGTGGGAACACTTTGACGATGATTGGGGCTAATTAAGAATACTAAATAAAAAAAAACTTTCTAAAAGCGAATAAAATTGTTAGAAAATGTAAAATTGACAAAAAATTATATTTAACTTAAATTTATTTAAATTTTATTCATTAAAATGCTTCATTAAGTTGCTTCGAAACAGCTTGAGTCGTAAAGACAGATTATGAATGACACACTCGATCATGACCTTTCGACAATCCCAGAGAGGGGTCGTGCGAACAGGTCGATTTTAATGCTCGTAAGACCCAATGTTGTATGTACACCCATAGGTCTGTGGACTCAACTATGTCATCTGTGTATATGGTGGGATCGTTATTGAGGATTCAGATACTATTGATGTTCTGGGCATGAGAATACAGTGTAATGTCCGTTGGACAGATCAAAATATTATTTTCTAAACCGGTGTAAGAAATACTTCACTCCATCTGATCTCCTTACTATATATAGCACCTACATCCGGCCGAAGATGGAGTATAACTCCCATATATGGGCAGGTGCTTCAAAGTCTATTTTGTTGCTTTCTGGATCGTGTGCAACGGAGAGCGTTGATGCTTGTCAAAGACAGCAGGGTTTCGAACTCCATTGACTCGTTGGAGCATCGTCGGAATGTGGGTTGTGTGACTTTGTTCTATAGATATTACCATGGAAAGTCTTCTGCTGAGATAAGCCGACTCATCCCGAGGGACCGGGTCTCTGTTCGTACTACCCGCTTATCAAGTAGATCTCATCCGTTTGTTGTCTATAGCCCGGCAAATCGCACAACGCATTACAGAGAAAATTAGTTTTTCAGTCGCACTAGCCGTATGTGGAATTGTCTCCCTGCGGAGGTCTTCCCTGCGGAGGTCTTCCCTGCAAATTACAATTTAGAAAAACCCAAGTCAAATGTCCACAAACACTACTCCCTTTTTCCTCCTAACCATAACCTATTTTCCTGATTTCAACACAATGCAATGCATTAGTAGGGGCATCCCCTGAGTGTTGGTTCAACGTAAAAAAAAAATCAAGTTTTGACTGTGGTCCTAAAATATACTTTTTATACGATATTTATTGTTAATCAAATGTTTCTATACGCACAAAAAAACAAAATAATAAATTAACAAAAAGTTCATTTTTTTCCAGGGACCGAAAATAATAGGTATTTATAAATTTTGAAACAAAAACTATATATACAGTGGAACACGGTTATAACGAACTCATGAAGACCGGACGATTTAGTTCGTTATAATCGAAGTTCGCTATAAGCGAGGTAAAGATTTTTCCCAAAATTTATTAAAATTTCAGTATTTTAAAATTTTTGTTTGAAATTCTGAAAGAATTCTTTAATTTAATAACGTTTGATACAGTTTTAAATAATTTTTAGTAAATTTGTAATTAAAAAGCTTAAACTTTTAAGATTTGCAGCAGAATTTTCATTTTCATTTTAGAATCTCGATTTTTTTATGTGTTCGAAAATAATAGTTATTTCTAAATTTTAAAACAAAAAATGCATATACAGTGGAACAGGGCTATAACGAACTCACGGAGACCAGACGATTTAGTTCGTTGTAATCGAAGCTCGCTATCAGCGAGGTAAACAGTTTCCAAAAAATTATTTAAATTTGAGGATTCTTTCCTAAATTCTCCTAATTTAAAAATTTTTGTTTGAAGTTTTGAAACAATTTTTAAATTTATTAACGTTTAATACGGTTTTAAATTATTTTTAGTAAATTTGTAAAGCTAAAACTTTCAAGATTTGCTGCAGAGTTTTAATTAATTTTTTTATGTGTTCGTTATAAGAGTAAAACTTTGTATGAAACTCGTAATTGTGGGCGTTGTGGTGTAATGGTTAGCGCGTGGGACTGTTACACAGATGGTGCCGGGTTCGATTCCCGGTTGACGACAACATCAATTTAGAAAAATAATATGTATGAGTTTTCTATCACTTATATGTATCGCTGCGCCCACCTTCGGTGTTCCCATAGCACTTAACCCCACCGAAGTAAAATAATGAAACAGGGCTATGAAACAAAAAGCTTCAATAAGTTCGCCAACTCTACATCAGGTGGCGAGCAACAACTGTTCTAAGACTTATCTACTCGCGCAATTACAGTGTTGCCATGTTTGAAGCCCTTCATCTCTCCACTATCCCCCTTTCCAAAGAAAGCAACACATTAATTGATAGGAAGAATTTCCTGAGTGGTGGTTCTCTTTTTTTTTTTTAAAAAAAGGTCTAAAATATTAGTTTGTTATATAAACAGTTCGTTATAAACGATGTTAGTTATAACCGTATTATTTCGTATAAAATATGTTAGTAAATGCTTTGGGACCAGAAAAATCGTTCGTTATTAAAAAAACTCGTTATAACCGGTGTTTGTTATAACCGAATTCCACTGTACTTATAAATGTCGGAGCAGTGATGTAAGTATAACATATAGATCCTTGTGGAGAAGTCTTTGACATATTTATCTGTAACAGTTTTGGATGGCTATATGTGCTTTTAGTCAAATAACATACATATCATATACTCTCAAAAAGAAAAGTCAATTAAGTGAGCAACATTTTTCCTGGGAGGATCCTTGCAGAAAAATTGGTAATAAGTTTCTAAATTCAGCAAAATTTTTGCTGAATCTACTCACTTTTTGGGGTTTTAAAATGGATGTTTTTTGTTTTTGATGTTGTGTTAAAAAATAATATACGTAGTACACTCAGGGAACTTCTGCTTTAAAAATATGTAGTTCTTTAGGATGTAATACAGTTTCTTTATTTTAATGTAAATGTCAGTCATTTGTAGAACAAATTTAATTTTTACTAACCTTGTAGTGCATTTGAAATAACAAACCACATCAAATGACTGTTTTATGATTTTACATTCATTTTTTACAGTTGTTTTTTGTTATTAAAAGTTTGTTTATTTTTTACCAACATGTGGTTAATTTTTACTACAACTGTTAGTCATTTTTTAAACGTTTAAAAAACAAATGACAATGTTAGTTGAATTAACTGAAATATAAATCGTCCTTTCTTTAAGTAAAATTTCATTTGTTTCATTTTTAAAGCAGAAGTTCCCTGAGTGTAAGTGTAGATATTATGATAAACAAAAAAAAAAATGGTGACAGTACTTAGTCTCGATTACTGAATGTCCCGTAAGGTACTAACTGGGACTTTAACTGACACATTTGATGTTGTTTCCCATATAAATTTTTAATGTAACCGTTTGTTAAATTTCAACTGGACATTCAGTAATAAGGCCTTAAAATCATTTGAAAATTAAAGTTTGCGGTGAGCACTAATTTTTTGGAGTGACTGTATGTCGTTATGAATATTACAGCATTGATAGAGGTAGGTAAACAACAAACAAGTCAGAGTCAGGCGAAAACAAAACGATGCAAACCATGCAACACATACAACGGCCTTAGCCTGTTGATCCAGTTATTGGGTATGAGTATGTAATTTAACACATATTGTCTAAACAAAAACTAATATACAAAAAAAAATCATTTCAAATCGCACTTTGAATTATAATAAATTGTTTCCACCGATGAGTTGATTTAAAGAAGCTCCTGCTGCTTATTGTAGCAACAACATTAATACTTGTCACTTAGAAACAACATGACAGTCTGTATGTGTGCTGTTTGCAAATTGTAAATGTTGCTACTTAGCAAGGTTGCCAACTCTACGACGCAAAAAAAATAGCCAGATTTCAAAAAACGCCAAAAGTTTATTATTTGTTTAAAAATCTAAAAGTGTTTAATAGTCTACTTCCCTAAAAACTACCCAGTTTTCGTATCCATTAAAAAGTTCTTAAGCTTTTCCGTTAAAACTATAACATTTAAATATGAGGCGTTTAGAATTGCTGAGAAAACTTTGTTTTTAAATTTGTACATTTTTGTTTTAAAACCGCAGTTGCAATTAATATATGTTGAAATAATTCCCAGTCAACAAATTTCTGAGCATTTCTGAAATTATCATTTATACACACAGAGAAAAATTTAGATATTTGCCAACTGAAACTCGGTTACTACTACTCAAATTCGGTTATTATGAATGGCAGTCGGTTTGTACAACTTTAAATTAGTTTTCACAACAAGTTTGGTTAATTTAACTGAATTTAGTTGCTCTATACAAAATATTTAGAAATGTAATGTTAATATCGTTATACTGAGTTTATAAGTTGTTACCATTAAAATACACTTTTCAATTCGGTTGTCACTTTGTTTCTCTGTGTGTAAAAGACTCTAAAATGTGATAATTTTCCAAGCGCTCACATTTATGCATCATAAATGAATCATAATTGACTTTTATTTATGAGCTTAATTAAACATTTTTGAAAATTTGTTCAACACTCACATATGACTCGAAAAATTCTGAAGATTTGAATGGTGCTCTTAGTTAGAAGTCTTTTGTGAGTCATAAAAGAGCGCCCAGAAAGAGGCTTCATCGGCAAAGAAAATTACAATCATATAGCTACGATTGCACAATGCTTAAAGGATCTTTTTGGGTATTTTGGACTCCTATTGTACACTGAGACATTTAAAATAGTGTAATGGGAAATTTAAAAAAGTATTTTTTTTACCTTTTTTTACATGTTTATCCGATTATGTGTGCAAAATAATAAACCGATCGGCTAATTATTTCGCTTACAAATGAAATCTTAACAAAAAGTAAGTGATTCGTATTTTGTTTGGTATTTTAAGTATCCTAATTGCTAGGAGCACACCAATTTAAAAAAAAAGGTATATGAAACTTGTTTTGCATCCTTCGTCAATAAAATAAATAGTTTGCTGTTAAAAATAAACAAGTTATAAGTGAAAATGTGTTTTGAGATTATTCCGATAACACTACTTTTTTTCTAATTTTATGATCCTACAAAAAACTGGAAAGTAATACGGTTTTTATTAACATTTTTACTATTTCTTAAAAAGGTGGCAACATTAGTGAAATAATTGAAATTTTCACTTAATCTAAAACATTTAAAATTTTCAAAAGCACCTGATCACAATTTCAACGGTGTTCGGCCTGGTATTAATGTATATTTGTATGGCTTGACGAAATAAACACAAAGTCCAGCTGCAAAATAGTTTAATTGGACACCTAAACACACAATAACACACTAAAATAAAAAACGCGAAGTCTAGAAAATAATTAATAAAATAAGTGACTAAAAATAGTTCGGAACGAAAAATAAAAAGCTTTAATCTTCCCGCTAGATGCAATCTAGCTATTTTCTTTATAGCTATATGGAAAAGAAATCGCTACACCTAGTCGGAAAATAGCTAAAATGCAAACCTTGCTACTTAGAGATATTCTGTCCTTTTAAAGTGTGAGTGAGTGAATGGAAGAATGTTCGTTGCGTGTTATGGTCATTGAATGTGTGGGGTTTCTACAATTCATTTCAACCACACATTTATTTAATCTTATCTTATCGTTATTGCTCATTAATTGTTATTTTCTTAATGCAATTGATAGTTTGTAGCATAAAATGCATGTTTGTTCATGTTTATTTAAAGAAATATTGTAGAAAATTATATATAGTACCTCAACTTTTAAATGTGTATGTTTAAAATAATCAAAAATTATTTAAAATTACTTTGAAAGTGAGGAATTTCAATTCACCCTGAAAACAGACTCGGTAGTGGCAACCGTATTTGTAGCCATTCGAATGGATCGGTTGTTGCTATCGAAGTTTTTGGTAGTTATCACCAAATTTTTTGATGAGGCAATCGAAATTATATTGTTGTGATAATTTCTGTTGCATCAATGGAATGATTATAGTTTTAACAGAAAAATAGGTCGCAACAACCGACGGATTCGATTGGCAACAAATACGATTGCAACTATACAGTGTGAGGTACAACAAGTCAGCGTACTAATAACGAGATACGAACAGCACAAACTAATAAGGAATTGGCGTAAATTTTTTGAAAATGTATGTTTTTTCGTCTGATATTCAAAACTATATTTGAAATTTCCTAGCGTATTGCGTAAACTGAGTTTTTGTTTGTCTCCGAGACAAAAAATCATTTTCAAAATTTTAAACGCAAAAATGTGATGATTTTTTTTAAAAGTTTTGTTAAATTTAATTATTTTTTTTGGCATTTTTTTTTTATTTTTAGGTATCTAGAGTGAATCTTTACGACTGACAAAATTGATAAAGTGCAAAAAACTTTATTTTTTTTATTCCTAGCTGGTACAGCGGTAGTTTTTTCAAACACATTTCGCATTTTGGCAACTAAAGCGCTGTACCAATTCCGACAAAACGCACATACAAATTTTAACGAGCTTAGTACTGAAAATCGAAAAGGTATCAAAATTTTAAGGACTTTAAATTTTATGGAGAAAACACTATTTTCATAACCTCAAACATAACCAAACTACGCGGCAAAAAGATTGTAATGACGGATCATTACCATATAGAGTACAAAATAAGTTCCTATTCATTACTTTAAAGAACAATTTCATTATTTTAAAGAACAAAATAGTGACTTACTAATAATTGTATACATACATGCGCGCGTCCAGGGGGAGGGAAAATGGGACATTTCCTTCCACAAAATAAAAATTTTAATACAAAAAATTCAAAATAATAAAAAATTTATCAAAACTACTCTAACTTTCCTCTCAAAAATCATTTCCTAGATCCGCGCCTAGTTACAGAAGTACTTATATTTAATTTGAAAATAATTTAATTTTATATTTAATTGAAAAGTTACTGGTAATTGGCTCCATAACCCGAGTAAAAAAGTTTATATCTGGACAGATCTAACTAGATATGTTTGAATCTAATAAGATATTATTGAATATAACTAGATCTGGTGCCAGATCTGATCATATACAATAAGATATGGCACTTTATGCCCAGATCTGATAAGATCTAGTACCAGATCGGTTCATATTTGAAGGGATGTGGGATATCGAATAATTTTCGAGAGCAGATGTGGTCATATTGGATAATATCTGGTGCCAAATGTGTTCATATCGAAAAACATTCCGTTTGTCCAGATCTGGTATCAGATCTAAGCCCTTCAAAGGCAAGTTTTTTCATTTAACTATAAATTTTAGGAATTATTAAACCGCGTTAAATCTTAAAATATTAGATCTGCATAGACTTAATCAGATCTATTCAGATCTGGTAAAACAGATTTAACTAGATCTGTTCAGATCAGATCTTTTTCACAAGGGCGTACATTTTTTATGACATATACTTTAAATTTTCTTTTTCATATTTTTCATATTTATTGTGTTTGTTATTTTGTCTATTTTTCAAATTTTGAAAAAACTCTAATAAAACTTTGAAATGTTCATGAGTTTTTTGTGTTAACTGTAAATTGTTCTTGGAATGTAAAACTATGTTGTTTTTTGCAAAATAGAAAAAATTTAAAATAAAACATATATTATTGAGAAAGTTTATTTAACAATGATAGTTTTTTTGCAGATCCATCAACCAATAATATGCATTAATTTATGAACATGTTTCAACTCATCCATGCTCATATATGAAGTCATTTGAGGTCATACTTGTCCATATACCACCATATAGGGTTCATATATGTTCATATGCGTTCTTTTTTTGTAAGCGAGAGTATAATGACCACCCATGAACTTTGAAACGTCGCGAAGAAAAGTATGCGAGTAAATAGCCTGGTAACTTTTTTTTTTTTTATTTTATTAATTAATAATCATAAAATTACAAATTATATACTATTACCCTAACCGAGCACTAGCTACTATGGCCTTCGGCTCGTTGTAGTGAAAACAGACCAGTGCCTCTGGTGGGAATCGAACCCACGACCCCGCACTGATAAGCCAGCATGCTACCAACTAGCCTACCGGGGCGCACAGCCTGGTAACTAGTTACTCCATTTGTGCGCTACTTACACGCTTATTTACTTGGTAATGGGTGTTTTTGCTGAGTAAATATCATTAAACCGGTAAAAAATTTATGTTTTCCAAAATAATCGCGGCTTTATTTTTAAGTTCAATTTTATGACAAACATTTTTTTTTTGTATTTTTGATGGTGTAATATATATTTTGAAATATGGTAAATACAAAGAGATCTAAACATTTATGTAGCTTTAATTAAATCGATTCCGAAACTGTAATTTAAATATTTTAAAATTGGTTGAAACTTAATACTGTCATAACTTTTGTGCCGTTAAAAATAAATGATTGACGCGAATATATTTAGCATTTAAACATCGGCTAGCATATACACAAAAGGTTCATTTCATGTCATACAAAAATTTTTTTAAAAATATTATACCTTAAAAAGTCGAATAGTTTTGAAATTTGCCATATATTCAAAGCAATTTTAAGTTAAACATTAACAGTTTACCCTAATTTGAGTGTGTGTAAAATTTTAACTTACTTATGTGAGTGTGTAAATTGCGTGAGTGATTTTGCGTGAGTGATATTCTTCAGTTGTGGGCGTGAGTGAGTTTGATTCAAAATTTACTTACGTGTCCACCTCTATTGTTGTTATTAATAAGTGAAAACAACTTTGCCCTTTTACACAGATTCATAACAAAAACTATATCGTTCATAATACTTTTGCTCGACACTGTATGCTGCTTTGTTAGTCATCATATTCTGTTTCAAATGTGTAACAGTATTTTTTGTTAACATGTATGAGTCCATAAATTATGGTTAAGGAATTTTGTTTGTAAACATTTAACTGTTGCAAAAAAATGTGTTAATTAACAAATGTTCTGGCCATCATGACAACATGCTTACATTTGGAATTAGACTTTGTAATGGATACTGAATACACTTATTGTCTTATATGTTACACAATGATTAGTGCTATATGTTCGTCACTCACACCCATTATGGTTAAATGTGTTAAATGGCTTGTGTTTATAGGGTTCTTTTTGTTTTTTTTTTAGCGGAAAATGACTTAATTTTTATGTTGCATTTATTTGCTCTTTTTAAGTGTTCTTTGGAAAATTATCACAATTATAAATATGCCATATATGCATAACGGTTGTATAATAGATTTTAAGAAAGAAAAAAGACAAACTTGAAATATAGAAAGATGTGATAAGCTATTATTTATGATTTGTAGGAAAATTGTAATTATTATTTTTGCGATATAATTTATTTTTCACGATTTTAAACTTTTCAAATAATGTGTAAAAAGCAAATAAATTATTTTGTCATACAAGAAGTATTAATATTAAAGGAGGTACAAAACAACAGCTAAATTAAAATTGTCGCTGAAATTATTTGAATTCCATCTAACTCATACGTACACTCATAGAAATAAAGATGTAAAAAAAGCTAAAAAATGTACTATTTAAAATAGAGTTAAAATAAAATACCTTGCAAAAAAAGCTACTAAAATTATCAGATTTATTTACTAAATATTAGTAATATAAAAATAGCAACACTAAATCTGTTAAATTTACAAATATTTAGTTATATTTGAGATAAAGTTTAGTTAATTGAAAGTAACAAAATAACCTGCTAACATCAGCAAAAAACATTTACTTAATATTAGTAGACAAAAAAAAAGTTAAAAAATGTGAAATTTTTAAAGTTTTTTTCAGTTTTTTTTTTAATGCGAATAAAAGTCTGACCTAACATTTCTGTTGATTTTGGCAAAAAAGGGTGCGCCATCTAACGTTTTTTTTTTTCAACCAGTGCTTATTTCGTGAATGGTAACACTTAGCTCATGTCTGATTTGACAGATAATTAGTTTTATCCTTCCGCTGAACGAATATGGTCCGTATGTTCGTTATCTTGTGAAAAAAGTGAAAGAAACTGGCATCCTCATCGATAAACCAAAGCGTGGAAAGCCAAAACAGTGCGTACACCCGAGAATATTGCTGCTGTGGCAGAAAGTGTGCGTGAAGCGCCATCAACATCAATTCACCGTCGTTCTCAACAATTGAACATTTCGGAGACATCATTGAGACGAATTTTGCATAAAGACCTTGGTATGACGCCATACAAAGTCCAATTGGTTCAGGAGTTCAAAAACAAAAAGTTATTTGGCGGACAGCAAAAATTTAGTTAATATATCAGTTTATATTTGCTATTTTGAGTCTACAAATATTTAGTAAAAGTTCTTGTTAATTTTACAGAGTAAAATGTTATTTTCCATTAACCATAATTCACATCGAATACACAGAAAAAACTAAAAACGGGTTTCAATTAAAAAACTTATTGAATCAATTAACATTTTAATTGATTTTGCACCTATCGCGGTAATGATAATATTAATTAAAACTTTTATTGAAAATTAAAAAGAAAAAAAGCTATAAATAACTATCTACAAAAAAAATTATGATACTCAAAAAAAAAAAAAAATTGTGTGAGCATTACGTTGGTATGTGTGTTTTTGTTAATGTCGAGTCTGTTTGTTTGTTTGTTTGTTTGTTTGTGTGTGTGCTTGTTTTGTTTGTAAACTTCAAAAGCATTTGGTATTTTATACTAAAAATTTTCTATTTAAGCTACAGTGTATGAAAAAATAATTTAAGAATTATGTTTAAAATAAAATATGTATTTACAGATTTACAAGTCAATTACAATATTAATTGATTCAATTAAATATTTGTTTAGAAACAAATTTAATTCAAATCAAATATTTTATTAGATATTTCAGGTTGATAATTTTTTCTGTGTATAACTAAATTTTTTAGAGTTAATAGATTAATTTCTGCTGTTCTTATTTTATTAATATTTAGCAAAAAAAATTTGCTGAATTTAGCATTTTTTTCTTCAAGGTTACTTTTAACTTATTTTTAGTAGCTTTTTCTGCTACTTTTACAGGTTTATTTTTATAAGTGTAATATTTTTTTTTTATACAGTTTTTATTGAAGCTAGAATGGGAATTAATTAGTCATTTGCCCTCAAAGTATCAATCCTGTAACTGGTTAAAGCAAGAGTTATCACAGAACAATTAAATAAATAAGTTAATACACTGCGTTGCATAACTATAATTACAAATGATTTTTGCTCTGTTTTCTAATATGCATAACGGAAAGGTGGAGAACGTTTTGTAGGCATCGTAAGAAGTTAAAATCTACTATAAGAAGGGCACGTGCAAGATACTGCCTGAGTAATTTTTCACCATGTGGTCCTCGGGAGATGTGGGACGAATTAAGGAGAACAGGTATTAGTAATAATAGGATCAATAATGTATGTGATATTGATGTTGAACAGTGTAACGAATTTTTCATTTTACCCGCAATACAGAATCCACCATCAATTTCATATGCCCAGTCAACAATTAATTTGCACAGTGTGCGCCTCGGTAGGCTAGTTGGTAGCGTGCTGGCTTATCAGCGCGGTGGTCGTGGGTTCGATTCCCACCAGAGGCATTGGTCTGTTTTCGCTACAACGCGCCGAAAGCCATAGTAGCTTGTGCTCGGTTAGGGTGATAAGATATAATTTGTAATTATACGACTATTAATTAATAAAAAAAAAAAATTTGCACAGTGATTTTTCTTTTAGAAATGTCAACGGAATGGAGGTTTTTAATGCTGAAATTAAATTTAAATCTAATTGTATTGGAACCAATGGTTTGCGAGTAAAATTTTAAAACTAATTTTTTCTATGGTTGCTGAACATTTCACACATATTTTCAATACCATTGTAAAAACTTCTATTGTAATTATCCAGATGTCTGAAGAGCGCCATTGTCATACCAGTTCCTAAGATTAAAAATCCCCGTACATGTTCAGATTTCCGACAAATCAATGTTTTTTCAGTGTGTTCAAAAATTCTAGAACACTTAATGAATGAACAGTTAAAAGATTATTTGGATCAGGAGAGATTACTTAATAAGAATCAGTCTGTTTTTAGAAGAGGGCATAACACGACTAATCTAGTGATAATTATAGTCAATGAAGTTAGATCTGTTGTGGACCAGCATAAGCTGGCTTCCTTGACCTGTTTAGACTTTAGCAGGGTATTTGAATCAATCTGTCATGATTTTTTACTTAATAAATTGTTTTTGTCTTAAGGTTTTGCCATTTCAGCATGTCGTTTAATCGAAACATTTATTACTGATAGGCTTCAGTATGTTCAGGTTGGGGATAAGGTGTCCTCTACCAGGAATGTCCTTAGTGGTGTTCCCCAGGGCTCTGTTCTGGGGCCTCCGTTATTTTTGGATATCTATTAATGATGTTTCAAATCGATTGTCTCCATTAAAAGTTTACCTTTATGCAGATGATTTCCAACTGATCGCTATCTCAGGTACATCTTATGAATTAAGTGTGGTAATTAACAATGAGCTGCAGAACTTAGAGCGATGGTATGAAGATAAATATATTTTTTTAAACGTTTCTAAGTCGAACACAATGTTGTTTGGATTTAGGAGGCAGCTTTTACCCACATTTTTTTATAAATGGTGAACTTATTGCTATTATTTCCCATTTTAAAGTATTGGGGATATATGTTAACAAAAAATTTTAATTTCTTCAACATATTAATTTTCTAAATTCAAGAATAGTTTCCACATTACGGAGAATTCATACTTCATGTTACAGTTTACCAATTGAAAATAGAAAACAGATTGCGCACACACTTCTTATGCCAATAATTTTGTATGGGTTAGAAATATTTTCCTGAACAAGTGCTACTAATTGTAATAAATTGAGGATATGCTTTAGTAGAATTATTCGGTATGTGTACCGTTTACGCCCTAGGGAGCGCGTATCACGATGTGTTTTTGAATTTTAGGATGCAGTTTTGATATTTTTGTAAGTGCAAATCTATTTTATAGAACAGTTAAATTTGATACTCCTACCTATCTTGCTAGAAAATTTACATTTAGTAATTCAACACGAACTTTTTCGCTTAAAAATCCAGGGTTTAATATTACAGTTATGCAAAAATCGTTTATGATAAGAGTTATAAGCTTATGGAATAGTGTTATAAACTAATTATAAAATCCGATGAGAATTCATTAATTCTTTATTAACCTTAATTTAATTTGAAATATTCATTAGCTATTTAACCACATTATTATTGTACATACAAAGTAAAATTAATATGTATATAATTGTAAATATTAGTACTCAATGAGTAATTAAACCTTTCAGTGTACTAAACAATAGGGCCGAAAACCCACCATGGAGTGAGATTTTATGACGCCCCATTGATATGGATTTTTTACTTTACCTTATCTAGAGGAGAAGAAAATATGTGTATGTGATGATAAAAAGTACCATAAAAAAATTGACCATAAAAAAATGCGTGTAAAAAGTAAATCACACGCCCCCAAAAGTAACTTAAATAAAAATATTATATTATGACCATCCATCGTACTTAATAAGAAACATTAGAAAACGTTTATTTATAAAAATTTATGTATGAAACGATTACACTACTCAACCGCCAAAAAAAAAAACTTGGCTTTGAAACACATTTTTTTTGTAGTAGCATTCTATGTACGCTAGAGTGGAGCAATGAAAACAACTTTGGCGATAGGCGGGATAGGTAGAAATATATATTAAAAGATTACGAGTGGAGTTTTAGACATATCACACTTCATTTTAAGGTACCTCCGAGCCTGTAAAATTTCAATTCTTTTTAAAAAATATAGCATACGCAGCAAAACTTTGGTAATGGATGCAATAAAGTAATGCATTACTTTGTTACTCCTTACCTGTATCATTATTTTTCAACAAAAGTAATCAGTTACCATGATGGGTTACATAATGCATTACTTTGTATATGGACTCTTCTTACCTTCAGCATTATTTCGAAACATAAAGTAATGAGTTAGCAATAATTATGCACTCATGGATTACCTTGTAATGATTTAGATTAGATTATTTCGAAACATTTTAGGTTATTTCGAAACATAAAATAATGACTTACCGATCACTAGGCTTGGGCATTTTAGGTCTTTCTAAAGATCGCTCTTTGCAGTTCAGTTCCTTTCAATGAACTAGTTCGCTCTTCTAGTTCAACAGCTCTTTATCCTAAATTGAGCTGTGTGACACGAACTATTTGAAGTGAATTGAATCAGCTGATGCGAAACAAAATATGTAAACAAAATTTGCAACTTTCTATTAAATTTACTGTCGGAGAATAATTCAACACTTTAAAATATATTTAAAATGATTGTTAAATCATAAATGGTACGTAATTATAAAATTTTAAATTATTTAAAAAAAAAATTGAGCTAGCAACATTAAAAAAACTCAAAGCAACATAAAGAAAAAAAATATTACTCAAAAGACAAAAAGAACGAAAAGAGCGAAAGACCTAAAAGAGCGAAAGACCTAAAAGAGCTGATGATTGTGATCCAGCTCACTAGTTCAAAGAAAAGACTAGTTCAATTGAACTAGGTCGTTCACGAACTACACAACATAGTGCATGATATGTAAAAGTATATAATACAACTTAAGAGATAACTATATATGCCAGTAAATTATAGAAGATATAATTATGTATGATTAAATATATCGCACAAGATTAACAATTAAGTTTGAGATATGATTATATATGGTCCAACATCATTAATATTTTCTATGAGTATAAGATATAAGTATACATATACACCTATCCCTCGAGTTACACTATAGATACGTTCCAGAAAAAATCGTGTAAATCGAATTCAAAAAAGTTTGTATGGAAAATTGTGTAAATCGAAAAAAGACAATGCTGTAATTTTTAAAATATATATATTTATTTGTTTTAATGCAAACAAAAACGTAAACAAAAAAAAAACTAACCAAAATGAGTTAATTTAAAAACAAAAACTTAGTCATAAAATTCATAAAACCAAGAAATAAATTATAAGCCTGGAATAACATAAAAATACATAAAACCAGGTATTATTATTATAAAATAAGAAAATCAATAAAATCAGTCTACTATTTATTAATAAAAAATAAAAATTAAGTTTATTAAATGAGATCAATATTATAACACAAAAAATAAAAAATTTAAATAAAATTTATTCACAAACATTTTCGCTGTCTATTAATTCGTCATCTTATCACTTCCATCACTCGATGGTATTTCAAAAGTTTCTGTTTCGATGTTAGCGATAGCTTCAGTCCGCGGAGATTTGGAAATATATTTTATTATAAGAAATTGTGACAAATTATTGTTCAATTCTTTATATACCTCCCGATAATATGCCAGGCCTTGAGAAATATATATCTGTAACTTTAGAGCTCTTTCAACATTTTGGTCATGTTGGACAAAGTGATCCAAATTTTCGTGTTAATTCAAGGCCTTTACAAATAATTTTATGTGTCAATGCAACCATTTGTAACTCGTCTTCACCTGAGGCATTATTATCATTACCATCGTTTTCGTTAAAAAAAAACATCGTTTTCGTCATCGTCATTCAATTCTTTGTCTGTTAGTATCTCCAAAATTTCTTCCTCAATAAAGTCAGCAAAATCTTACCCTTCAAGTGTACGAGCTAATTCAATTATTTCAGAATATGGAGCAGGACCAAAGGTTGACAAAACATATTTTCCATGCATATTCCTGGCCACAATTTTTTCCAGCATCCCCTGAGTATTGATTTTCTGATTTGAGTATATGACAGTGTAACATGATTTTTTATACAATCTAAGATTGTAAATTTTTTCCATGCTGTCATTACTCCCAAAGATTCAACATTGTCAATTGATCTGAAATATATGTAAAAGCACGCTCAATGTACACTGCTTTGAACGTTGGAATAATTCACTGATCTAAGGTCTGTCTTAAGAGGTGGTATTCTTTGGCAGGAATATAACTTGGACATTTTCCTGTTCTAAATCTTGAGGATTACCTGGCGGGTTATCGATACAAATCGAAAAAAACCGTGTAAATCGAGGTAATTTACATATTCCTCGATTTACACGAGAAATAAAAAAATCGTGATTAAAGTCAAACACCTCAATTGTATATTATTTTAGAACATCTTTTTAATTTACCTTTTTTTTAATTATGATAAAAATACATTTCGGAGCTCATGATTTTGTATTTTGTGTGTTATTCATCAAAGTCAACAAAATTAAAAAAAATCGCCAACATTGAAAAAAAATCGTAAAAACTTGGGGAAAAAATTGGCTAAAATTGAAAAAAAAAATATGAAATTGGTGAAACAAATAGTCATTTCAAAATTAAAAAAATAACCAAATTTTAATAAAAATCGTTAATTGAAAATATATCCAAAATTTAAAAATCACTTATAAAGCAAAAAGTGGAAACAAATAGCTAAAATTTAAAAAAGTACCTAAATAAAATTTAAAACTTGTTGAGTTTTTAAAATTTTCTTTCAACATTGGCAGTTGTACGATTATTAACCGAATTTTCTTGTAGAAGCCAACATTCAGTTGTACCAACCAATTACAGTAGCAGTAACCGAATTTCAGTCAGGCAAATAAGTAAATTTTTCTCTGTATTAATTAAAATTTAATTGAAAGTAAGTTTGTGTCAAACAAAAGTTTAATTGAAATTTTATTGACAATCATTTTTTATATTATTACAAAATATTATTAACATTACTAATGAACAATATACAACTTTTTGTAGAATTTAGTTAACGAATAATGATAGAATTCAAAATTTTTTTACGCATTCTTAAAATTTATAAGGAACTTATTGAACCAAAAAGCTTCAATAAGTTCGCCAACTCTCCATCAGGTGGCGAGCAACAACTGTTCTAAGACTTATCATCTCGCGCAATTACAGTGTTGCCATGTCTGAAGCCCTTCATCTTTCCCCACCTTTCATCTCTATACTATCCCTTTCCAAAGAAAGCAACACACTAAATATATAGGAAGTATTTCCTGAGTGTTGCCTCTCTTTAAAAAAAAAAAAAAAAAAAAAAAAAAAAAAAAAAAAAATGTTTAATTTCCTTGGAATAGCGGTAAGATATTTTGGATCAAACACCAACAGGAATTTACTCAAATGAAACATCATTTTGTGTGAATTTATATTAATTAAAAAAACTTAATGATTTTTTAGTTAAATTTCGAAAAATTGTGGTGAATGATGTAAATAGAAAAACTGCGATATTTCAAAAACTGCAAATGAGAAAAAAAGCTGTTGACAGATTTGGATTCAGCGTGCCAAAGTCTAATACAAAATATGTATTTCAAAGATAGGTTCCGTAAAAAGTTTAAAATTTTTGAGTAGTGTTATTTCAAATACATATTGTGACGGCTCACATAGCATAATTCTCATTAATTATTGACATGTATCGCAAAGGAGGTGATGAAAACATGAGTAATACAAATACGAGTTTGTAAAACATATTTTGGGTTTATTGTTTGGCCAGTTGGTTTGCCCTAAGCTATAGATGATCTGCAATAAGAATAAATTTACAACAGATTTTTATACATGTAAACATATTTTTTAAAACTTTGTTTTCATTTTTATTTTTTTCATTTAACTATGGGAGCATGTAGTTTGATGCCAAATCAAAGAAAGAAAAGTGAGAGTCATTTCATTTGTAATCATCATGCACATGCATGTAATGAAATAATATAAGTAGAGAAGATACAATTTTCCTGACCATGGTTAAATAGTTGAGAATGAAGGTAAATTAAATACACATTCGTTGGTTAACATGTAAGCATAGACTTCTTTACACTGTGGTTTAGAAAAACTTTAAAGTACATGCCCACAATTTACGGATTTACAAATCAAAAAAAAAAAAGAAAATATTACAATAAATTTACAATTCTTCTTATTTTAAACCAGCTTAAGATCATTTATTTATTAATTATAATTATTTATTTCCAATATTTCGTCTCCACATTGCGTGACTTCTTCAGGGAACAATTATTACAATTTGATTGAAAAATTAGTTTTAATAATTAAAAACTTATATAGATGACGGCATATTTGAAAATTTTAATAAACTGAAAATTATATATAATTACATCGAGACAAATATAGTACCATACTTGCCTATATATAATCCTATATGTCAGTGTCAAATTATATAATTTTCTATATAACTTTTTTACTCGGGTAGTTAACCTCAGAGTACAGCCTCTGTTAGAAAACACACACTATTTTGAAGTTTGTTTCTTAAGTCTTTTGTTTTTCTCAAACAAATTCTTAGTAGCTGGTCGATTTCTTATCTTTAAAATTGATTTGATTGGAAAACTTACTCCAACTCACTGTGGCTCATTATTATTTTTTATATTTCTAGCCGTTAGCCTTAGCATTACAAGGGGCGTGTGAGTATGTGTCAGTTATTTGAACTTTGTTTTAGCTTATGTCCCTCCATGTTTCTGTTCGTAAAATTATAAACTTTTTTTGTTGCTACATCAATGACAAGACCTAATAACGCTTAAAATATTTATTTACTTTTTTTTGTAACTTTTATTTTCATTTCATAAAATTTGTTGTTGATGTGTTTTCAAATAATCTTCTTGTAAACATTAAAGCCTTTTGACTGCCTTTTTTTTTGTCATCGTTATTTTTTTTAAAAGTTACCGCTTATTTGTAACAAATTTATATTTTTAAGTTTTTTGTTACTACTACTTGGAAAAAAAACAACTCCCTTAACAATTTTCTGTTGTTGCTAACGGTTTTCATTATTTGTAATTTGAACTTTTTGTGTTTAAACAATCATCTTCACTTTCATTTGTTATCATTTTGCCCCGTGATCTGTTTAAGTTGTGGTGCGTGTGTTATATTTATGCCTTCATACATTTATTTTAGAGCATTTTATGTGTGACCTAAACTGTAATTATAGTGCATTTTAGTTTTTTTTTTCATACGCTTTTGTTTTTTAAATTTAATGTGCGGGAAAAATTCATAACAATTCACTTTCTTTCAACTGCAATTGGTTGGTAGTTTGTATATAAAAATTTCATTGGAATGCGTTGATGCATTTAAATATTTACCCTAACAATGTGAAAATAAGGGTCAACATTGATATAATTTCCTTTTTGTTTTCTGTTTCTTAAAGTAAAGTTAAATTATATGTGCAGTTTTTAATATTGACAATTTCAATGGTTACATTAACAAGAAAATTTATAATGCAAAACAAAGACTTAGAAAACGAACTTGATTTTAAAAAATTAATTGTTATTTTTTTTGGATTGGGAAATTTACAAAAGTTTAACCAAATTTAATTAAAATGAAAAAGAAAATCTGAATATTCTTATATTTCATACATGAAGAGAAAGCATTTAGGCATTGATTTTTTCATATAAATGCTAATGTCAATGTTTTTTGTTTTGTATGAAAAAAAAAACTATGCCTCAATGCTAGTATTCCAAGTATGTTATAGTTTTTTATGTAAAATAATTAAAAATATTGTATTGAGGAGAAACCAAAAAGGACAGCCATGATATTTTACTTAAGGGGTGTAAAGTTTTTATTTACATGCGTAGTTATAAACTTTTTATGAGAATTATGTACAAGTTAAACAATAAATTCTCATAAAAGAATTGCGTACTATGTATGCGTTCTGACTAGCTTTTGACTGTCTTGTATCTAAACATAAACAATTTGAATGCAATATTCGGTTGTAGTCTAAATAATATGTTTAAAATATGGTAAAAGAACAAGAAGAAAACATTATTGTTAATAGATAAATTTTTATATGAAAACAACATGACAGCATAACATTTACTGCTAACATTTTCAATAAAAACTGCAAGATGTTTACATGAACAAAGAACAAGAACAACAAGATGTATTCCTACAGCTTACACGCATTTGAAAAGAATATACCCTACCTTAGAAATAGATAGGCAACATACATTTGAAAGATAATTTGCATTAATTTTAAAATTTTTATTGAAAAGTTCTTTATTATAAATAGCCGTATGGATATGGATTAACATGTTTCTATAATAGCCCCCAAAGCAAAATGGGAACTATGCTTAACATGATTATGTTAATAATCCAAAGTAAAAAATAAGCATTAATACCGTTTTTTGTGCGCCCCGGTAGGCTAGTTGGTAGCGTGCTGGGGTCGTGGGTTCGATTCCCACCAGAGGCACTGGTCTGTTTTCGCTACAACGCGCCGAAGGCCATAGTAGCTAGTGCTCGGTTAGGGTAATATATAGTTTGTAATTATATGCTTATTAATTAATAAAAAAAAAAAAAAAATCGTTTTTTAAAGAACATTGTGTGAGTATTAAAGTTTTTCTGCGTAGCCGGCCTATGCCCGGGCTTTGGGGGTTTTTGCTCTGTGATATGTCCGAACATAGTAAAAATAAGGGTTCAAAAGGCAATAAGTGCCGCCTTAAAACCCAGACGAAACCGCATGAGCTTGGAACTTCAAATTTGGCATGAAGGCTCCGGCTTCCGCGTAGACACGATTTTTGGAAATAATTTTGTAAAAAACATTTTTTTGGTTGAAAATGTTCTTTCTTTGGAAAAATTTACTGTTGCAAAAGTACTTTTTTGGAGAAATCACTTTTTGTGCAAACAAAATATAATAGAGTTGGTCTCTAAATATTTAGGCCACGATGACATTATCCCCACTTCCGGTTTGGAGATTATGGATTAACATGTTTCTATCATAGCCCTCAAAGCAAAATGGGAACTTTGCCTAACATGATTATGTTAATAATCCAAACTAAAGAATGAGCATTAATACCGTTTGTGTGAATATTAAAGTTTTTCTGCGTAGCCGGCCTGTGGCCGGGCTTTGGGGGTTTTTGCTCTGTGATATGTCCTAAGCTGGCTTCGCTAATTACATAGTAGACCACAGTAAAAATAAGGGTTCAAAAGGCAATAAGTGCCGCCTTAAAAACCTGCCAAAACCGCATGAGCTTGGAACTTCAAATTTGGCATGAAGGCTCCGGCTTCAGCGTAGACACGATTTTTGGAAACACGATTTTAGGAAATAATTTTGAAAAAAACATTTTTTTGGTTGAAAAATGTGCTTATCTTTGGAAAAATTTACTTTTGCAAAAAGTACTTTTTTTGGAAAAAGCTCTTTTTGTGCAAAAATACATTTTTGGTTTTGAAAAAGAATATTTTTTTTATGATATATAGTACTTTTTTGAAAAAGTACATAATTTTTTATTTACTTTTTCAAAAAAGTTCTTTTTTTGCAAATAATATTTTTTTTAACCCACTTGGCGCAACCGTTCTTTAAAAAGAACATCTGACAAATGATTTGCTTATGATTTGTTATTTACCTTCGTAGCTCGAAAGCGTCAGTTGGTGAAAGCAGTTCCGGGTATTTTAATTGCTTATTGAGTGCTTTGCGAATAGTGATTTTTTCTAATAGTGCGTAATGGAAAAAAACATATAAGTAAATCATTTACATCCAGTTAATTGTTATTTTTTGTTTAAAAATTAATAAGAGTAACATCTTATTAATTTTTAAGTAAGTGGAAAGCTTGCGTAATGCCGTATTGCAGCGGAAAGTGTACTGTCGTTGGACAGTAATTTTAAATGGACACCTGATTCCGGGAAATCTATAGGTTTAAAAATTTTTTTTTTTTATAAAAAATGTTAAGAACCCTATAAAGATTTAAGTTTCGAAATAAAAATTGAAGTTTTCGAACAAATTCCGGCGATATCTGGGTTAAAAACGACGTTTTTTTAAAAAAGTACTTTTTTGAAAAAATCACTTTTTGTTCAAAAGTACATTTTTGTTTTTGGAAAAAGAATATTTTTTTTGATATAGTACTTTTTTGGAAAAAGTACATAATTTTGAAAAAGACACTTTTTTTGGCAAAATTACATTTAGAGTTTTTTTTAGGAAGTCACATAAAAGCTAGTAATGAATATTTTTGTGTTTTTTGATGTCTAGAAACAGAATTTATGCTTTAAAAAAAGAGAAACCCATGAAAAATATTTTTTTTTGTCTACAGGTAACTCTTGGCATACATCAGTTTAATCCTAAAAATTTTAATAAATTTTGTAAAATTATAATAAAATCTTTCCTTTGAAGTAGCTTATTGTATATTCGTTATTGTATATTCGGTTACTACTACCATTACCACAAAGTTCGTTAAAGGAAGAGAATCTGTATAGAAAATGCTATAAAATCGGCAGCCATGGCCTTGTCATTAGCAATTTTTCAAATGATCTATACTCACATGCAGCATATTGGAATTTATTCTACAAGTTTTAAAGAAAAAAAAAACCGTAAATAGAGCAGCATAAACTTTAGTTTCATTATTATTTAAAGGTAAATATTGTTAATATTTATTGAACATGCAGAAATGCGAAACACCTTGTTAGATATGCCACAGTTTTATTTCCTTAACCTCTAACTCAACATACCTACACTCAGACAAAAAAGTTAGTAGGAAAATTTCTAAACGGTTTTTAATTCCATTTTACTATTTTTGTACTAATTTTTAGTACAACATATGCTTAAGTAACAATTTTTGCTATTCTCATTTTACAAATTACGGAATTTTTTTTTACAAATTTTTGTCGCTGATTTCAGCAAAACATTTTACAAACCTATTATTTCTAAATGACTTTTGATCGCAGATGTCGCTGATTTCAGCAAAACATTTTACAAACCTATTATTTCTAAATGACGTTTGATCGCAGATGTCGAATATGGCCTTAGGTAAGCAATATTTAAAGAAATGTTAGCACAATACTTTTTTTTAGGAACTTAAAATTCTTAAATGAACTTTTCATAATATAATACAAAATTCTATATAATAACGCAACTTTTTTGCAACATTCAAATAGTATCACATATTCTCGTTAATTTAATATACGGTACGATAATATTCTCTATGTATCTATTTGACGATTTCGTTAATAAAATATTTAAAACGAAAAGAAGATCCAAGAACATCACAGGTTACTTAATTTAAAGAAAAAAAAAAATAACTTAAACTACAAAATTTTTTTATATTTTTATGCCTTCAAAATATGTAGTCTGTAACAAATCTTAATTAAAAAAATTCAGATAATAACATTCAAATATGTTTGGCACATGTTTTATAATCAATACCAACCAAGTTCCAGTTAATTTATTTATTTATTTTATTTATTTAATATCAATACAAAGGAAGCCTTCATGGCCAATTATATATGTATTGTAAAATAAATAACTATGTACAGTAATAATAAAAACCTTTAATATAAAATGCAAAAATGCATATTATCCTAGCGTGTAATTGGCTCCCCAGCCACATAAACATTACGAAAATATATTAAATATAAAAGTCCCATTTAGCCAAAGATACAAATAAACGTAGACAGAAGAAAAACAATTTTTTGTTTTATTATTCCGTCCCAAAAGTATAGTAAAACAATCATGTCTGCACATTATTAAAAAAATTTAAAAGTTTTCCCTTATAATTAGGATAAGAATACGAAAATAGCCTAAGTAGAGTTGGAAGATAGTTCCAAATACGATAGACTCTTACCAAAAACGAACGATCAAATATTGTGAGATGACCCAGAGGTACATCAATTTGAATATTACGTGTTGAATTTATAAATGTAAATTCATTTACAAGAAATTGAGGTTGTCCACATTTCATGATTTATAAAAATGAAGTAATAGACGTAGTTTTAGATAATCATGAAAAGAACACCTCAAAAACTGAGGGACAAGTTCAGAAACACGAATATGATCCTGTATTCTCACGTCGAATATGTAACGAACAATTTTTCTAATAACTCTTTGAAGTCTATCTACATTATAAGAAAAGTTCCAGAAAACACCTCAAGGCCGTAATTAAATTGTGACATTAGCAAAGAATTAGCCAAAAGATATCTTACATGTCTTGGTGTGTACGCTCTCAAAGAATATAGTCTTCTTAAAGTAAGACAAACCCTATTTGACAGAGAATCAATATGATCATCAAAATTTAGATTCGAATCCAAAATAATACCAAGGCATTTAAGAGAATTCACATAGTCAATTAACTGACCATTAATACTAATCCTAGGAAACAAGCAATTCTGATTTTGCAACTGAAAATATACTGCCTTAGTCTTAGCCGAATTAATCTCTAAGTAATTTAAATACATCCAATTGGAAATTAAATTTAAATGGTTGTTCAAGCAAGTCTCTAAGTGGGTAATATGTTTAGAATCAGCACTATACAATAAAAAATATCATCAGCAAATACATATGACTTACAAAAATCGTTATTCATTAGAGAAATACAATCATTCAAATAGGTTAAAAAAAGTATAGGTCCCAGTACAGACCCCTGGGGTACACCTGATGTAACAGCACTTACACTCGAACTAAGGCCACCTAGAGAGACAAACTGTGATCGATCTAATAAATAAGAATACACTAGCTTACACGCCGATTTAGAAAAGTTGAACTTAACCTGTAGCTTATTTATGAGAACATTATGATTAATACGATCAAAAGCTTTGGTAAGATCCAAAGAAATCATAACACAATTTTGATGATGATCCAATTTTCTCCTAACTGTATCAGTAAGGGAAAGTAACAAAGAGGTTGTATTGTGATTTCGCCGAAAGGCAAATTGATTAGAATGAAGTAAAGAGAAATGTTCAAAATGGTATAAAATCTGTATTTTCATAATGTTTTCAACTATTTTCGACATCGCAGGTAAAATACTTATAGGCCTCAAATTATCTACGTTATAATGCCCACCCTTAGAAATTGGTACAACACGGCCTAACTTCCACGCAACAGGAAATTTTGAGACAGTAAAAATATTGTATTTTCTGTATTTTCATAATGTTTTCAACTATTTTCGACATCGCAGGTAAAATACTTATAGGCCTCAAATTATCTACGTTATAATGCCCACCCTTAGAAATTGGTACAACACGGCCTAACTTCCACGCAACAGGAAATTTTGAGACAGTAAAAATATTGTTTATAAGCTGAAGAAGCAATGTGGAAATCAGTGGGAATATAATTTTGATAAAACTGATGGGAATCATATCATAGCCAATAGCATTATACTTAACAGAGTTTATCGCAAGTATAAGTTCATTTTCCGTTATAACATTAAAAGCAAAAGAATTAGGACTCTCAATAAAATTATCAAAATTAAATTCACCCAGGTGGTTTGGTACAAGATTATTTAAAAATCCAGTAGCAATTGATTCAACATCGGAATCGCCATGATCACAACTTTCACTGCCAACGACACCAAGCCTACGTATCCTACTCTTAAAAAAATCCCGATTTTAAATGATACGTGTCCAAAAAGGTATTTTTTTTCATTTTCCCTATAGTAAATACCCAGCAAAAAATTTCCAAAAAGGTAAGCGGGTTTGTAATCAAGCATTTTGGGCAGAACGCATTCCTTACTAGATTACCTACTCGATTCTTTTAACAGGGCGTGAGACTAAAATAATTTATTCTTTAGAATTGATTATTTTTTTTACCGAAGAACCATTTACTTTATATTTTTAAGAACTACATACATTTTTTAATAAAGAAATAGTTCCATTGTAAAACTACGAAGTACTTACACAAAAAAAAAATAAATAAATAGTTCCCTAGAAAAAATAAGAAGTACTTACATTTAAAAAAAAAGAAGTAGTTCCATAAGTAAATTCAACTTTTACTCACACGTGATTCTCCTAGGTCACTCAAATATAACGATCTAAACTCATACGGAAATAAAATCCTAAAAAGTGAAACATCGAAGTGTTATTATAACATGGGTTTGTCATAATTTTGGAGCCATAAACGACGAAAATATAAATTTTAAAAAAAAAAAACAATTCAAAATTGAAAAACAAAAATATGACTCACGCACAATCACACTCGAAAATTTTTTTTCATTCACGATAACATCAGTAATTTCAACTTCCACTCACAATTTTCTGCTCTGCTCACGTGCGCTTCCCTAATTTATACCTAACCACAGTTTAACAAAACTGAGGCAACATGCAATTTCTGTTTTTAGTATTATTTTCCTGCAAATAAAAATTTGTTTGAAAAAATATATAAGATAAATTCTTTAAAATTGTATAACTTCTTTTTCAAAATGAGGAACTACTTCCAATGACGTCCTTTTATTCAGAAAAAGTATATGATTAATCTTGATTACAAAAAGTTAAACATATAAGTTAATAACATTGTTATTTTCTTTTAAGTAAATAATTACTTTGTTATTGATTTCATGCTTTCTGGTTTAAATTTAAAGAATTGATTACAATACTACTTGCTTTTTTGACTCTATCGTTGGAATGAGTTTGGTATTGCAGTTACTTAATTTGGCAATGAGATATGTAAGCAAGTGTGGGCATCACCTTTTTTTTGGAATGTGTAATTTTTTCCTGGGTACATACAAAATTAATTTTAAAACAAATGTCAAAAACTTTGCATTTCAAATTGAATTATCGTAAAATTTATATATAAAAGCGATGATTCTTTTGCTGAAATTACCCAGCAAAAAATTTCCAAAAGGTTAGGGGATTTATAATCAAGCATTTTGTGCAGAACGCATTCCTTACTAGATTACCTACTCGATTCTTTAACAGAGCGTGAGACTAAAATAATTGATTCTTTAGAATTGATTATTTTTTTTTATCGAAGAACTATTTTCTTTATATTTTTTAAGAACTAGATACATTTTTTAATAAATAAATAGTTCCACGGTAAAACTACGAAGTACTTACACAAAAAAAAAGAAGTAGTTCCATTTTAAAAATAATAACTATTTCTTTTAAAGCATAGAAGAAAAAAAGCATATGATTACTTCTTGATTACAAAAAGTTATTGAGTTTGTTATTGAGTTCATGCTTCTGGTTTAAATTTAAAGAATTGATTACAATACTACTTGCTTTTTTTACTCTATCGTTGGAATGTCTTTGGTACTGCAGTTACTAAATTTGGTAATGAGATATGTAAGCAAGTGTGGGCATCACCTTCTTTTTGGAATATGTAATTTTTTCCTGGGTAATTAAGTGGAATATAAATTAAAATCATATACTAAAATTTTGCAAATTCTATTAAGCGATTTTATAATATTCATAAAAACGAAAAATAAGTTCAGTTTCACTTTAATTGCAACAATATCCTACATCCTTCACCCAATCGCAATTAGTTGATATGGTTTTTAATGCTCATAGTCCATACTTTAAAACCATAATAAATGTTATTCACGGGTTATTCAGGTATACGAATTAATTAGAAATTTTAAAGATAAAATTAGATTTTTGGTAAAAGTTAAATTCGCAAATATTCAGGAAAGTGGAGCCAATATTTAAATTTGGTGATCTACGACATAAAATCAATCGCAATTCATCAGTCGCATCTCGGATGCATTTTTAGTGTTTAACAGTGTAATTCATAGATCTTCATCATTTCATATAAACGTTTCATAAAATCTGCGAAAATAAATTTTTCAAGGTAAATCATCTTTATATATTATTGTACAGGTTCATAATATTTTTTTTTTATTTTAGCATATAACATTTCAACAAATGTAGATGACTTGAATTACTTTACAAAACTCGATTTTTTTAATTGATCTTAACGAAAGTCACATTTAAGAAAAAAGTTAGTTCAAAAGTCTGTCACACGTGTTCCAATTTCGTATATATTATTGGCAACTATTTTAATGGCTATATTAAGTGTGGCCTTATATTTTTTTAGAAAAATTGTTAACAAAAACAGTTTTTTTATGGGATACACTTTTCCGTTTTCTTCAAAGTACTTTTAAACGGCTGTGTTTTCTACTGTATAGAGATAATTAAGTAGTTTAAACCCCATAAAATAATTTAAGGCACTATTAGCGAGTGAAGTTAAAAAAAGACCCTTTTTAAATATTTCTTTTTTATGTGAAAAATTTATTTTTGGAGCTAAATTTTTTTATATATGATAACTTTGGATCTATATTTTATAAAAAAAATTTATTTTTTAATTATATTTTTTTTCTAGTAAAGAGGGCATTGAAGTCGACGTAAAAAAGAGCCCAAATCTGTGCAAATAATAGAGTCTCTCCAGTGCATCTGAAAAAAAAAACTCAAATGGCATTTTAATATAGACATATTTAGTTGTGCATCCCCCGCACCAAAACCGGAAGTAAATCGTTTTTTCGAAAAATGGTGGTTAAAAACAGACTCAATTTTGCGCGCTTTTAAATCACTAAACGGAAAAAAAAGAAAAAGAATCGCCAGATCTGTGGGGGAATGCACAATAGGTATAATAATAAACAAAATGTGCCATGTTTCATTAAAATCGGAAAAAGTTTTTGAGCTAGAGTTGAGCAAATTTGAAAAATGTCATTTCGAGTCGAGAAAAAACGCGTTTAAAGTTTTTTTAAATCAAATTTTTCTTATATTTTATAAAATATTTATAGATAAACTTCGGTATAAACATTTGTTTTCTATTTTGAATTTCGACCTGAAATTTTAAATACATATTCTCGGCACATTTATAGACCATTTTATGAAAAAAATCGGAAAAAAAAAAATTTTAACTCACTAATAGTACCCTAAGATCTTGACTAAAACCGTAAATTTAAAAAAGTAAACAATTGTATATCTATATTGTTTTTAAAAATCAATTCAATTGTGTATCTATATTGTTTTTAAAAATCAATTCCGGCCTTTTTTCAGACTCTTTTTAAAATATTCGAAAGTATAAAAAACTAACTATATTCATAAAAAACTAACTATATTCATAGTTTGATAAAAATAAAATACAAGACTTTATTTTTGTGTTAAACATTTTATAATTTATCAAAATCTGATCGATCGAAACATGTGTTTTCCAAGTATATAAAATCGAAAATATGCTAAAATTTATTACGTTTTCACCGAAAACATAATTTAGGCAAAAACAACTCTTTGACGCATAATTTTGTTTAAAAATATGCAGCGGAACTATTACGTTGATCTCTCGTTACACATGTTTTTTTGTCCAAACTATTTTCACATATGCCATTCTAACGCTGGTCATCTTCATTGTCGTTATTATATAAATTTTATATGTCAAAAAAAAATAGTGGTCTGGAAGGGGAGAATCGTGTCCAAAGAAGGCAAAAACAGTTCCATATGCAGGCAAGGTCATGGCGTCTTTTTTTTGGATTGCGCGTGGAATAATTTTTATTGATTATCTTCAAAAAGGAAGAACAATCAAGGGCGAGTATCTATCTATCTATGCTATCTTATTGTTTAGGAAAAAGGGCTGCATTTGGCGAAAAAGAAAGTGTTGTTCCATCAAGACAAAGCACCCGAATTGCTTCATCACGCACCCTATTCGCCAGATTTAGCAGATTATGTTTAAAAATAAATAAAATGCTTCCCAAATTTGCTGTGCTTTGTTAGGTCGGCAAATTTTGGAACCGCCTCTTATCACATATAATTCTATAAATATTAAAATTAAAAAGAAAAACTCGATGACTTTTGTATATGGTAGAAATTCACAAAAAAATCGATCGCTTTTAAATATAATGTTTATAGAAAACAAAATCAGCAGCATAATTCGGTATATTTAAACCTAAAGAAAAAAAAAGTTCGAAGTTAGTAGAATAAATAATTTGAGTAAAAAAGCTTTTTAAGTCAGAAAATCTTAAAACAAGCAATAAAAAGCCTAAAATTCTTAAGAAAACGGTATTTTAAATGGAAAATTTTTTATAACCCAAAGAACCGAATCGGATTTGACCGAAATAACTATAATAAGCTTTATTTATCTCTTCGAATTCATCTTTTTTCAATTAAATTTATTTGTCTAGAATACAACTCTCATATATGGGCAGGGGCTCCAGTGTCTTCTGGACCGGAGGGCGGTGAACCTTATCAATAACAATAGTGTATCCAACTCTATTGATTCATTGGAGCATCGTCGGAATGTGGGTTGTGTGACACTGTTCTATCGATATCACAAGGCAACAATTTTGAAAAAATTTTAGGGGCTTTGAAAACCACTATACAATTTTGATGTATTGTGGTCCCAGTAGTACAAATATGGTTCAATTTTGAAATTCTATGGAGAGGTTTTTTTTTTTAAAAATTTTTAAGTAAAATTATAAATTTTTTTAGACGTTTCTCCACATAATTAATGATAACTAAAAAAAAATTAGTCCGATATTATTCAAATAAATTTAGAAAAACGGAAATTTACATAGCCTTTAATCCGTTAATATATTGCGTTTCAATCGGCTCAGTAGTTTCGGAGTTATAATAAAAAATTTAGGGAAAAAATATTTTTTTTACGTGAAAATAGCAAATTTTTTTGTTTTAAAAAAAATCATAAAAAATCGAAAACGGCAAAAAATCGTTCAGATTTATTGCTTTATCGCAAAGCCACATGTAATAGGAACAAAATGAGATATCGATCATAAAAATCGATTGATTTTTTTTTCGAATTTATTCACAATTAAGTGAATTCGCTCATTTTCACCAAATTTTAGTTTTTTGTCTGATATATGTACATAAAATTGAGTAGTTAATGTTCTTCTTTCGATTGATTGAATTTTGAAAACATTTTCCCATGCTATGTACAAATTTTCACATCAAAAATGCATTACATAGTAACATTCGTGTATTTTTTGGCAAAACCCTACCTAGAATATACTGATTCTATTCTTCGGAAAGACATTTGTGTTGGATGAGCTTAAATGTAAATAAATAAATTAAATAGTAGAAAATTTATATTTTATTATTCACATTTATTATAATAAATAAAACAAGAAAATAAATAAATAAATATGTATTATAAACTACAAACTCTGAAATTTTCTTTTAGTCGATTTCTACTATTGTTGAATAACGAAGTGTTACTCTGAATACTCCAGCAAAAATCAGCCATCATGTGTGCATCCCAGCGACCCTGGTATCGTTCCTCCATTGTCCGGATATCTTGGTGGAATCGTTCGCCCTGTTCTTCACTCAAGTCTCCTAGATTTTGAGGAAAACGATCTAAGTGACTGTGCAGGTAGTGTACTTTGATGCTCATGTTGCATCCAAGATTCTGGAAGTGGGTTAACATCTCTTCAACGTGCGCAACGTAATCATCACCCTTGTTATTTCCTAAGAAATTTTGAATAACCCATACAAACGAATCCCATGCATTCTTCTCAATTTCTGACATTGAACTGCCAAATTCAGTATCGTTCACCAATTTGCGAATTTGTGGGCCATCAAATATGCCTGCTTTCAGCTTTTCCATACTTAGATTGGGAAACTTCCTTGAAATATA
Organism: Delia radicum; assembly: GCA_021234595.1. Taxonomy (NCBI): domain Eukaryota; kingdom Metazoa; phylum Arthropoda; class Insecta; order Diptera; family Anthomyiidae; genus Delia; species Delia radicum. The sequence goes on along the minus strand of CM037851.1, from coordinate 261,915,472 downwards.
CTGGAAACATTCACTATCTTTGTTAAGTGCTTTAACATATTGTTTCATCAGACCAAGTTTAATGTGAAGAGGGGGGTAATATGATGCGATCTCGGGGCACTAGAGCCACATTTATAACATTTGGCGTACCTGGAACTAGTGTTTCCCTAGAAGGCCATTGTTTTCTCTTCCAATGTTCTGTTTTAGCTCTGCTGTCCCATAAACATATAAAACAAGGATATTTTGTAAAGCCGCTTTGTTGGCCTAAGAGGAAATTTACCATCTTAAGATCAACACAAATTACCCACTTATGTTCATCATACTTTATCTTCTTCATGACCAATGCAATTACAGAGTATTCTTCTTTTACTTTGGTTGAATGTGCGATCGGCAAGGAGTGAAATTTATTTCCATTATGCAAAAGGACACACTTCAAGCTGCGTTTTGATGAGTCGATAAATAAACGCCATTCGTTTGAATCACATCTCTGTAAGCCCATGGCAGTCATCAAACCAGAAATATCTGTGCAGTACACAAAGTCATCCTCTTCAGCAAAATAATGAAGTAAGTCTTTTTCTCGAGTACGGTAATACGAAACTTTAGTTTCTTTAGTCATGCGACCTGTTTTCTTTCATCCGGGACGCAAGTAATTCAGAAGATCTTTTCGACAATCCAAGGTCTCTAATTACATCATTAAGCTGATCTTGATTCCATGGTCTCGGCGAGAAATGTTTGTGTGGGATGAACTCGTCATTTTCAGCTGTAGATGGTAGTGCTGGATCTGACATATCTGATTGGTAAGACATACTTGAGGTTGAGTGTCCTGGTGAAGATGAAAGCACATGACTACAGCTTGCACCCCGATCTTGAGCATATTCTATTTCTTGTGAATGTAGAACTGCAAGTGTAAACCCATCAGCAGACCTCGTGGGGTAAGACCATCGCATATGTTTTCCAAAACCGCTTTTTGTACTTAAACAAAATAACACTCGGATGCGTGGTTCGCTGTTTCTCTCCATAGCATAGGCTTCAAAATTTCCAAGTGTCGTCTGTAAAATGAAAAAAAAAAATTGAAATCAGGAATATGAAGAATTCAAATTTTAATTAAGAAATATTGTAATTATAAAATATTCCAAATCTATTAATTTATACTTACTTTACGTTAGAAGACTTCATAGATAAATTCAATCGACATGGAATGCATATAGTACTCGGTGTCCAATGCTGGTTCAAATTGTGCGGATAGATATTATAGCAATCTTGATATGACTTTTGCAATGAAGTTAAGAAGCACTTCCGTTTTTTCCCGGTAATATATTGGCCGCACACATAACAAAATAAATCTGGATCGTTTTTACATAAAAATGTTCTGGCTTTCTGGCTCATTTTTATTAATATTTGAAAATTGTTTTTAACTTCTAAGCTGTATGACTCTAATTTTTGTGTAGATATTAAATGATGTTTGCGTTATCGCAAACACTTCTTGAATGAAATAAAAAGGGTCAAGGAGATCTTATAAATACTGATACTATAATTTGGGATAACCCTTTGTGTGGATACAGTTTGTGTGTGCTGCAAATTTTTTATTATTCCCAAGAATCCTAAAAAACATTAAGGACTTTTATGAAAAAAAAATCATCCGTTACAGGTAGCTAACGGAAAATAAGAGCACTTCAGCGTACACGCACATTTATGAGCGTTTTATTACTATCCTACCGCAATCGTAAAATTAAACAATCTTTTGTTTATTACTTATTTTTTTTTAATTATTAGAATCATAAAAATGTCATAGAGGTTTTCCCCAAAGGGGTTTTGCCAAAATGCGTGTCGTAAAATGCACCTGAGTTTTATGTTCTGCATTTTCATTATATAGTAGGTACAATTTTCTACAGTGCTTGTAAATATGCGATACCTTCAATTAATTGTAAATAAAAATGTAAGCAAGCATCGATTTTTATGATCCATATCTAGTTTAATTCGCATGATATGTAGCTTTACTACAAAAAAATAAAAAGTAATATTTTTTGCAGTTTTCGATTTTTTCCAGATTTTTGTTTTTCAAATTTTTTTTTTTTTTTAGCATTTTTTTTTTTTTGCTAACAATTTGTTTCATAACTTTGAAACTATTGATCGCATTAAAAAAATTTGTACACGTTCTTTAAAGATATTGTAAACCTTAATTTTTGTAAATTTAATTTGACAAAATCGGACTAGTTGTTTTTGAGTTATGACAACATAAGTGGAGAAATGTCTCAAAATATTGTCAATTTTACTTAAAAAATTTAAAAAAAAAAATTATCCATAGAATTGAAAAATTTTACCATTTTTGTACTTAGGCAGCCATGATGCATCAAATCTATATAGTGGTTAGTCAAGCCTTTTTTTGCTGTTGACCTGTGTATTACCATGAGAAGTGCTCCTCTGAGATAAATGAACTTATTCCTCGAGCCCGAGTTTTTATTCGTAATACTCGCTTATATAGTAGAGCACATCCGTTTGTAGTTGATTTTCTTGTGTTTCGCACAACGCATTACAGAGAAAATTCGTTTTTTAGTCGAACGATTCGTATGTGGAACAAACTTCCCGCAGAAGTCTTCCCTGTTAGTTACAATTTAAAAAAACTTAAATCAAATATCCACAAACACTACTCCCTCTTTCCACCTTCCCATACCCTATTTTCCTGATCAATACATTGCACTGCAAGAGTAGGGGGAATCCCCTGAGTAATGGTTAAAATGGTTAAAACTAATTAACAGCAAATTTTTAAAATTTTCTTAAAATGAGTTAAGTTACAAATTTTTAAAATTTTCTTAAAATGAGTTAAGTTACATCAATCTGTATTAAATTATATATAATTTTATCGACTACCCATTTTTCGGATCAAACTATATCAAATGAGATCCCATGGAATCTCATAAGATAAGGTTATGTATGCCATTTTTCATATCAGCTGATGTATGATGTGATATAGATTTGTATACATATATGGCTATTAGGGAGGGTCGATTTAAAAATCGCTTAACGTACAAGGAAAATCGTTTTCTAGGGATCAAATAAGAAACTTTGCCGAAGGAACTATACCTCTAAAACGACTTTGACCCTACACTCAAAAAAAAAAGTTTGTAAAATCAGCAAAAAATTTTGCTGAGTCAGCAAAATTTTAGTCAGGAGGGTGCTAGCAAAAAAATTGCTAATGTCAGCAACTCTTTTGCTGAAAATCAGCGAGCTGATTTTTAGCAACAAAATTAGTAGATTCAGCAAAAGTTTTGCTAACACTTAGTAGATTAGAAATAAAAAAGCCTTGCTAAAAATTAATAAATTTTTTGCTGAATTTTAGTAGACTGAAAAAAACGCAATAAAATTGTAAAAAAATTGTAATTTAGTTAATATATTTGCTGAAAATCATAAAACATATTTTTGTGATTCTTTTAAAAATAATTTACAATAATTGCGAAATATAAAAATATTCATTTTCCCACATTGACGACATGAATTAATTTAATATCTGAAAATATATAGAAATAAATATATATAACATAACAAAAATTTTCTTTCAACTACTTACATCAATAGTAGTCTAAATAATGCTTTCTTTTAAAGGACGCAACTGCCGAAGATAATTATAGAAACAAAACGAAAAAATAAACAAAACAAACGAAACGAAAAAACAACTCTTTTTTTGCAATAAGAAAAAGGAACCATACTAAGATGTGTGTCTTTGTCTTTCGCTTTACTCTGCCTACATGTCTGTATATGTTTGCTTGCAATTTGACCACACTAGATTATTAATCTATTAAAATTTATTATAGAAATACATATTAAATTTAAATATTTTATTTTGTCTTTTATTTTATTAATAGACAATTATTTTCACAAGCCGGTGACAACGCAAAATTTAAGTTGTTTTAATCCTAAATTTTGTTTTATATATGAAAAACAGATACAAAAGTCTTCCATGGTTGATTTTTTATATGTCTTATTAGAGTTGTACTTTTTAGTATCATTTTCCTCTTCTCTACTACATCTTGACATGCCGCGACATCTGCTTCATTCTGCGTATATCTTTCAAACTGGTTGTCGTCCACACTATTAATGTGCTTATCAGCACAATTTTTTTTAGCAAAATTAATTAGTATAACATTAGTATATTAGTAAAGCATTAGTATAAAACAGTTAAGTGCTGAATAAGTATAACAAAAATTTTAGCTGGAAACACGATTTTAGCAAAAAATTTTGCTAAAAAACAGTATACCTGATTTACAAGACGTTTTACTAACTTTTGTACTAACTTATTTGAGTGTAGGGTCAAATTTTGAAAAATCCCACTTTCACCCATTTAGAGTGCCCCAATTGAATCCAACCCATCGAGTATAATTTATACATTCATCTGCTAGAGCGTCTTCCGGAGAAGAAATAGAGACCCTAATCTTGGAAAGACTCCTCCTACTTTCTGAAATATCTCTATCCCGAGATTTGTACATTTTTCTATAAAAACACGGCTAAAAGGCCCTCTTTTAACTTAAATTTTAACCCCTTAACGGTCACCTAGAATGATGATTTATGCATTAATCTGCTAGCGCGTCTCCCGGAGAAAAAGTAGCTCCCATAATATTGTAGAGATTCGTCATACTTTCTGAAATATCAAAGTGGACTTTTCCAAAATTTCACCCTACGGGTCAAAAGTCGGGACATCAGAATTCGTTTTAGAGGTATGGTTCCTTCGGCAAAGTTTCTTATTTTGATCCCTAGAATACTATTTTCCTTGTACGTTGAGCGATTTTTTTGCCTCCCTATAAATCGACCCGCCCTAATGACTATATATACCTATATCGGAATTTTTTCATCGGGCACCCACATAAAAACGTTTACATATAATCATGTATTATTTTATATAAATATAAATATATATATATGTTATTGCATGCTATTATATGTACATACATATGTTTATGTATGTTTACATGCTCTAAATCTTTAATACGATACCACGTGTAATTACGTCTTATTACATATCGACCAGTATATAATCGTATATGACATATACAATTATCAATCTAATTATGTACGAATACATATATAATTAGATATAACACAAATAAAAATTATATATAATATATAGTGTAATATCCAACAAAAATGTATTTCATTTTGGAAAAAACGATATCTTAACCTATATATAGTTCTATATCGTTCCATACTAGAAAAATTAAGATTTTTCATTTAAAGTATAAATTCTGTTATTAGCCTGTCCCGAATCTACAAACTTTTCCGAATTTCGGCACGTACACAAACGATAGGTATTACATGCTGTTAATGCATAAAAACTAAAAAAAATATTTTTTTTACTTATAGTTGCTACCCGCGGCCTTCGTAGTACATTTTTAAAAATTTTTAGCACAAAAGTAGAGTTTAAAAGTTTGGCAATGCTGAGCATATTATGGAAGAACATTTATAAAATTTCCATAGATTCATTTTAGTCCACCACAGCATTATTTAGTTTAAAAACAAGTAATTTTGTTTATTACTTGTTTTAAGACAATTACTTTTAAGGAAATTCCTTTTTTTCAGTACAAATGAAACTCTAGTGAGTTCGTTTTGTATTGGTTTAGATTTGAAAGTGCAAAAATATAATGAATACAAAAAAATAAGGCATCGTATCGTGCTAGTTTCAAGTATTTTTTTTTAAAAATACTTGAAACTACGGCTAACACACTATCCTACTCAATGGAAGCTTGCAAAATAATAATGGTCCCTAAGCCGAATAAGCCTGAAAACTCCATCAGCTCATATAGACCAATTAGTTTATTACCAATATTATCAAAACTGTTTGAGCGACTTCTTCAGAGAAGGCTACTTCCTATTCTGGAGTCAATTAAAGTAATACCCGATCAACCAATTCGGGTTTCGCCATCATCACGGAACCCCAGAGCAATGCCATAGGGACGTTAAAACCATAAGAGAGGCTTTGGAAAATAAACATTATTGTTCTCGGTGTTCCTGGATGTTAAACAAGCATTTGATAGGGTCTGGCATACAGGACTACTTTCAAATTAAAAAACATTTTACCTGCTCCATTTTATATTCTGCTTAAATCATATTTGGTCGATCATAGTTTTTATTTTAATATTAATGAAGAGGATTCTGAAATCGGTACTATTAAGGCAGGTGTTCCTCAAGGTAGCGTATTGGGCCTTCTTTTGTATACGATATTTACATCGGATATGCCAACTAATAATGACGTAATAATTGCTACTTATGCAGATGACACTGCAATATTAGCTTCTAAACAGACTGCTTCTGAAGCTTCTATGGCTGTTCAAGGGTAGATTGATTTAATTCATGATTGGTTTAAATAAATGAAACATAAAAGTAAATGCTGAAAAATCGACTCAAGTAACATTCTCCCTTAGAGAAGGCAACTGTCCACCTGTGTCTTTGAATGGAGTCGAAATTCCTGTAACCGATGTGTAAAATATCTGGGCTTAAATATAGATAAACGATTAACTTGGAAAAATCATATTAAATTGAAAAAAGATCAACTTGATAAGAAGACAAAAAAAATGTACTGGTTATTAGGTCCTTAATCACAACTAGTTTAAGAAACTAATAATTTTATATAAAGCGATTTTAAAACCCATATGGACTTATGGGATCCAATTATGGGGAACCGCTTCCTATTCCAATATTGACATTTTACAAAGATATCAATCCAAAACTTTGAGATTTATCGCAGATGCTCCATGGTTTGTTAGAAATGATGTAATCCACAATGACCTTAACGTTCCAAAAATTAAAGACGAAATTAGAAAATACAGCACTAACTACCTTAAAAGGTTAAGTAATCATCCAAATATTTTGGCAATAACGTTATTAGATGAAAGTGATGAATTAAGAAGATTGAAAAGACAGCATATATTAGATCTTCCTTTCCTACAGTAGACTTACATATAAAGTGGTGGTTAAATTGTAAGGGCCGATGTTGAATGTGAACCACACCTAAACGCCAAGTTTTTTCCGAATTTTATTTGACATTTCTCTATTTCAGACTTACTCATTTGAACCATGGAGAGATACACAATCCAACAACGTGTTAAAGTTATCCAGACTTATTATGAAAATGGGCGTTCAAATCAAAATGCATATCTTGCACTTCATGATTTTGATGAGGCACATTTTCACCTTAGTGGATTCGTCAATAAGCAGAATTGCCGCATTTTTGCGAATGATAATCCAAGAAGTGATTGTCGAAAAACCAATGCAACCCACAAAGAGGACTGTTTGGTGCGGTTTATGGCTGGCGGCATCATCGGGCCGTATTTTTTCCAAAATGAGGCCGGTCAGGCAGTTACTGTGAATGGTGTTTCGCTATCGTGAGATGATAACGAACTTTTTATGGCCCGAATTGGAAGATATGGATGTGGACGATATGTGGTTTCAGCGGGACGGTGCCACTTGCCACACAGCTAACGAAACAATGGCTCTTTTGCGCAACAAATTCAATGGCCGTGTTATCTCACGTAATGGCGATGTCAATTGGCCGCCAAGATCATGTGATTTGACACCGTTGGACTTTTTCTTTGGGGTTATTTGAAAGAAAAGGTGTACGTCGATAAGCCAGCAACAATTCAAGAGCTAAAGGATGAGATAATTCGGCACAATTAACGGCATAGAACCTCCATATGCCTCAGCGTCATCGAAAAATTTGGACCATCGGATGGAGGGTGCCGCCGTGGTCGCGGCGCCATTTGGCCGATATTTTGTCCTACATAATTGAGTAATACCAATATATCATAATAAAATAAAATTACAATATTTCCTAAATAGTTTGTGTTTTATTCAAAACAACAATCGCCCTTGAAATTTAACCACCTTTATCACACCGTCCATAGTTATTATTTGGCACCTCGCAACTTACAAGCAGTTACTTGGGATTGGCGTTCCTATCTCACGACCTCGAGTATACATATATTATTATGCATTTATTATTATAATAAGTGTAGAAAAAAATAAAAAATAAAAACAAAATGTAGATATACACTCAAAAAAAAAAAGTTGTAAGTCAGCAAAAATTTGCTGAGTCAGCAAAATTTTAGTCAGGAGGATGCTTGCAAAAAGTTTGCTAATGTCAGCAAAATCTTTGGCTGAAAATCAGCGAGCTGATTTTAGCAACAACAATTTGTAGATTCAGCAAAAGTTTGCTAACACTTAGTAGATTAGAAATAAAAAAGCGTTTGGTAAAAATTAATAAATTTTTTGCTGAATTTTAGTAGACTGAAAAAAAACGCAAACAATTTGTAGAAAAATTGTAATTTAGTTAATTTATTTGCTGAAAAAATCATAAAATATATTTTTGTGATTCTTTTAAAAATAATTACTATAATAACGAAATATAAAAATTTTCTCTTTTTTCCACATTGACGACTGAATTACTTTAAATCTGAAAATATATAGAAATAAATAATATATAACATAACAAAAATTGTCTTTCCAATTACTTTCATCAATGGTTGTCTAAATGATGCTATCCTATTTAGATATCATTTTCCTCTTCTCTACTACATTTTGACATGCCGCGACATCTACTTCATTCCGCGTATATCTTTCAATCTGGTTGTCGTCCACACTATTATGTGCTTATCAGCACAATTTTTTTTAGCAAAATTAATTAGTAAAACATTAGTATATTAGTAAAGAATTTAGTATAAAACAGTTAAGTGCTGATAAGTATAACAAAAATTTTAGCTGATGAAACACGATTTTAGCAAAAAATGTTGCTAAAAAAATAGTATACCTGATTTGCAAGACGTTTTACTAACTTTTCTACTAACTTATTTTTTTGGGTGTATATATTGCTAAGTTTAAGGGAACTTAGTTACTCTGTTATTTTTAATTTTATTTTAGACTCATACGATTTGCTTATATTTTTATTGTCTAAATAGATTGCAAATAAATAACTAAATAAAAAATAAATTTTTAAAACCTCAGCCAAAAGATAACACATTACATAAGGCAGTTCCGAGCATATAAAGGGTTAAGCATATGCATAACAATATACATATTGTAGCAAACAAAGTAAGAGCACTAAAGTCTTATAACTTATGTAAAAAAAAAGTTTGTTTTCGTTTTATGAACTTGTATAAAATAAACTGAAAAATATCATAAGCATACAAATATCATAAATCCATTAGCTCATGTTTCATCACAATGAGAGTTTCATCAAGTTTTTGTCTTAAGTCTTTTGATTTGAATACTATCTTTTTATCATAAAAATAGTCGTATTATAACCGTTATTATAGTAACATTATCACGTAATATAAATATTTTTAGAAAAACGGATGTATCTACCTAAATAAATACCTATAAAAAGATAATAATTAAACTCCCAATACTATAAAATGAAAGAAAATCATTATTTCCCACGTAAATAAAAAAAAAGAAAACCGATTGAATGACATTATTGATAATCTCTACAATAAACGCTGATACTGAAGCAGTAAACATTTATATAATATTAATAATATTGACGACGCAAAGCTGAAAATTTTAAGTAAACAAATTTTTATGACACTGGTAACCTATGAAAGTCATTTCACTTTCTTTGTAATAAAAAAAAAAAACACAAAAAATTAGAGACAACCTTAAACTTTAGGTCACTTTATGTCTATATTAAAAATATACACATGAAACCTGTATAACATTTTTCTTATACACCATTAAAAGTTCTTATCGTGCCTTTTCTACGCTTTTAAACAGTTTAAATAGTTTTGAGATAAAAGGTTTTTGTTTCACTAGTTACTTTTATTTTTGTCACTAACCTACTCCATTAACTGATTTTTATCGTTGATGGTATTTTAATGTTAGAAAGAATTAAACGTGTTAGAATCACACATTTTTTTGTAGTTTTTATTATTATGAGATTCTTTAGATCAGGTTAAATAAACACAATAAAGTGTGAAAAATTTGATATATAAAAATAATAAAAAGTGAAATTATTAATAAAGTAAAAGTTGGACGAAAACCAATTGTCATAAGAATCTTTGAATTTTTAACAAAATGTTGACCAACAATTTCATATAAAAACTAAAGACTTAAGAAACAAACTTGAATATGTCTGTTGTATATTTGTTTAGATAAACTTTTATGGGTACACTCACATTATTATAGACTGATTGGGGTCTTTCTCTACGTACGCTCTACAGCAGCAATGACTTATGTGCGCACTGTACGAAGTCTCTGTGGATGCATATTATCATTTATGCATATTATCGTTCCATAGTTAATCGAATTAATTGCTCTAATGGACGATTATGTTGACCGTTAAATGGACGTAGTGCGCGATACGTATTTCGAACAGAGCCATGATTTTTAAATAATTTAGGCGTCAGTCTATTCATGTTGAAATGCCAAGCCAAACTAAACATAAATTACTTGACAGCTGACAAAATGGAGCCAGTTAAAAATGTTTGCCAACTTAAAGTTCTATACCTGTATAAAAAACACCCATTATGTGTAACGATTGTTTATTGTTTCTGGTGCCATTTTGACACCACCTTATCAACACTTAAAGTAAGATTTATATAATAAAAAATTGCTGTGTTTCCATAGTTTAGTTTATTCTCTAAGCATCCTAGTGGATTAAAGTGAAAGTTTATTTTTCAATTAAAAGCTTTGAAATCTTGTAGTCATATTAAAATTACGTTTCATGGATCTTTCTGGTCAGCCATACCACTAAGGGTTAACGATTTTTTTAAATAAAAGTAAACGTAATTATAGTCCAGTCGAATTGGGGTGATTTTTCCCGAAGGTTATGCAAACTTAGATGAAAATATTTGAATTTTGTTAAATTTTTTACAATAAATCAACAAAATAACAAAGATTCATAAAATGTCCTGGAAAGGAGTCGCTCCTTACTCAAACATGAATTATCATTTTTTCACTTA
>CM037851.1:261869602-261904453 GCA_021234595.1 Delia radicum | reverse complement strand
AATACATATTAAATTAAATATTTTATTTTATATTTTATTTAATTAAAAGACAATTATTTTCACAAGCCGGTGACAACGCAAAATTTAAGATGTTTAATCCTCAATTTGTTTTATGTATGAAAACAATACAAAAACCTTACATGGTTGATTTTTTATGTCTTATTAGAGTTGTACTTTTTAGTATCATTTTCCTCTCTCTACTACATCTTGACATGCCGCGACATCTGCTTCATACTGCGTATATCTTTCAATCTGGTTGTCGTCCACACTCTTAATGTGCTTATAAGCACAATTTTTTTTAGCAAAATTAATTAGTAAATCATTAGTATAAAACAGTTAAGTGCTGAATAAGTACAACAAAAATTTTAGCTGAAAACACGATTTAGCAAAATAGTATACCTGATTTACAAGACGTTTTACTAACTTTTGTACTAACTTATTTTTTTGAGTGTAGAAAAAATAAGATTTTCTTTTATATAAAACTATATATTGCCGCATTTAAAGTATAAATTCTGTTATTAGCCTGTCCCGTATCTACAAAATTTTCCGAATTTCGGCAAGTACACAAACGATAGGTATTATAAGCTGTTAATAGATAAAAACTAAAAAAAAAATTTTTTTTACTTATAGTTACTACCCGCGGCCTTCGTAGTGTATTTTTAAAATTTTGGCACAAAGTAGAGCATATTATGGGAAGAATATTTATAAAATTTCCATAGATTCATTTTAGTTCACCACAGCATCATTTAGTTTAAATCAAGTAATTAAGTAAACGACTGACGACGTTAAGTCATAGTCGTATGTTCTGTTTTATTAAACTTATAAAACATTGTAATACAGAAAATTGAATTTGAAATAAAGAACAATTAACTAACTAACTAAATCAAGTAATTTTATTTATTACGTGTTTTACGACAAATTAATTTTAAGAAAATTACTTTTTGCAGTACAAATTAAACTCTAGTGAGTTCATTTTGTATTGGTTTAGATTTGAAAGTTAAAAACCATGAGCAAAAATATAATGAATAAAAAAAAAAACTCTTGTGAGTTTCAAGTAAATTTTTGAATTTTTAATTTGTCAAATTTGTAGTAAAAATTTAATTATTTTAAATTTTATATAGAAATGAACTAATTATACCATAAAACATTTAAACATGTGAATTTGGTGTTACTAATACGAGGTCAGTAATACCAACGTTTGCGAAGCAATGCAAGGGTAAGGAGTTCATAGGTAACATTTACCGTAATATCATGCGTGATTTTACTATGATATTTATTTTTCCAAAGTTCAATGACGTCAATGTTCGACTTTAATTCTTTCTTGCCTTTTCTATATTTCCAATCGAAAAGTTTATTTAAATTTTTAATTTTTAAAACACAGCCTAAAAGATAAACAATTACATAAGACAGTTCCGAGCATAAGTGGGTTAAGCATAGGCATAACAACATACATATTGGTAGCAATCAAAAGTAATAGCATTAAAATCTTATAACTTATGTAAAAAAAAACTTTGTTTTTGTTTCACGAACTTGTATAAAATAAACTGAAAATATCATAAGCATACAAATATCATAAATCCATAAGCTCAAGTTTCAATCACAATGAGAGTTTCATCAAGTTTTTGTCTTAAGTCTTTTGATTTGAATACTATCTTTTCTATCATAAAATAGTCTGTATTATAACCGTTATTATAGTAACATTATCACATAATATAAATATTTTTAGAAAAACGGATGTATCTACCTAAATAAATATCTATAAAAAAAGGTAATAATTAAACTTCCCAATACTATAAAATGAAAGAAAATCATTATTTCCCACGTAAATAAAAAAAAAGAAAACCCGATTGAATGACATTATTGATAATCTCTACAATAAAACGCTGATACTGAAGCAGTAAACATTTATATAATATTAATAATATTGACGACGCAAAGCTTTTTTTTTTTTTTTGAAAAATTTTAAGTAAACAATTTTTTATGACACTGGTAACCTATGAAAGTCATTTCACTTTCTTTGTAATAAAAAAAAAACACACACAAAAAATTAGAGACAACCTTAAACTTTAGGTCATTTTATGTCTATATTAAAAAAATATACACATGAAACCTGTATAACATTTTTCTTATACACCATAAAAAGTTCTTATCGTGCCTTTTCTACGCTTTTAACAGTTTAAATAGTTTTGAGAGAAAAGGTTTTTGTTTCACTAGTTACTTTTATTTATTGTCACTAACCTACTCCATTTAACTGATTTTTATTGTTTGATTGTATTTTAATGTTAGAAAGAATTAAACGTGTTAGAATCACACATTTTTTTGTAGTTTTTATTATTATGAGATTCTTTAGATCTGGTTAAATTAACACAATAAAAGTGTGAAAAATTTTGATATATAAAAATAATAAAAAGTGAAATTATTAATAAAGTAAAAGTTGGACGAAAAACCAATTGTCATAAGAATCTTTGAATTTTTAACAAAATTTGACCAACATTTTCATATAAAAACTCAAGACTTAAGAAACAAACGTGAATATGTCTGTTGTAGATTTTGTTTAGATAAACTTTTATGGGTACACTCACAGTATTATATACTGATTGGGGTATTTCTCTACGGTACGCTCTACAGCAGCAATGACTTCTGTGCGCACTGTACGACGTCTCTGTGGATGCATATTATCATTTATGGATATTATCGTTCCATAGTTAATCGAATTAATTGCTCTAATGGACGATTATGTTGACCGTAAAATGGACGTAGTGCGCGATACGTATTTCGAACAGAGCCATGATTTCTAAAATAAATTTAGGCGTCAGTCTATTCATGTTGAAATGCCAAACCAAACTAAACATAAATTACTTGACAGCTGACAAAATGGCCGCCAGTTAAAAATGTGTTGCCAACTTAAAGTTCCATACCTGTATAAAAACACCCATTATGTGTAACGATTTTTTATTGTTTCTGGGCCATTTTCGACACCACCTTTTCAACACTTAAAAGTAAGATTTATATAATAAAAAATTGCTGTTGTTTCATAGTTTAGTTTTATTCTCTAAGCATCCTAGTGGGTTAAAGTGGAAAGTTTTTTTTTCAATTTAAAAGCATTGAAAACTTGTAGTCATAATTAAAATTACGTTTCATGGATCTTTCTGGTCATCCATACCACTAAGGGTTAACGATTTTTCAATAAAAGTAAACGTAATTATAGTCCAGTCGAATTGGGGTGATTTTTCCCGAAGGTTATGCAAACTTAGATGAAAATATTTGAATTTTGTTAAATTTTTTACAATAAATTAACAAAATAACAAAGATTCATAAAATGTCCTGGAAAGGAGTCGCTCCTTATGCAAACATGAATTATCATTTTTTCACTTAATTTTGTTTCGTTAATTACAACTATTATATTATTAAATAGCTATAGACATCACCATATTAGGCATTTTAAAAAATGTTTATCAAGTTTGTCTGTCTTTTTTAATTCCAGCATAAAGTGAATTTCCATATCTGAATAACTTTTAGTATGTTAAAGAAATAAATGGAATAAAAAATTAACTTTTCAAAATTTAGAATTTTGAAAATTTTTTATAAAAATAATTTTTTTTTAAAAATTTAAACATTTTCGGCTAGATATTCGGCACCGGTTAAAGTTTTCCAAAAAAATCGATATCTTCCATTTGAAAACATTTTCAATAAAACTGGGGGTATAATGAACGAAATCGAAAAATCGTTATTTTAAGGGACAAATATACTTTTGGTGTAACATACAAAATAGTGTAAAAAATCACAAAATCTGTGTGAGACCAACACAGTGAAATTATAACTAATTCAAAAAGTTTGATGAACAAATTTGGCATACGAATTTTTAAGTTCTTAAGAATATTTCACCAATATTTCCATACACTCATAATAATCTATAGGTAAAATAAACGAAAACCGTTGTTCATTTTACGAAAGTTTTGGTTATTTTGACATTACGAAAAAATTTGTAGAATATACAAATCACATTTCGTAAAGTTTTGTAAAAACTTTTTTTAAATAAAAATGTGGTGCATACCTTACGGGTTTATTTTAAAATTAAAAAAAAATGTAATGGTGCCACACCAGAATCGAACTCACGATTTCAGTGACGTTGAAGTAGACCCCTCTACCATTTGCACCAAAGTAGCTGATGCAATATAACAAACTAAAAAGGAACTTAAGTCGAAAATATTATGAAATTTTTATGAAAACTAGAAAAATATGCTACAAATATTTAATAAAAAAGGTAAAATGGCCATTAAATATTTTTATTATGTTTATTGAACTAAATAAAATAATATAATTTTTTTATAAATATATCAAATAATATATTAAAAAACAAAATAATAATAATAAAAAACTTAAATAACAATTTCAAACTAATTGCATTTTATTATTAAATATTTTATCTTTTTAAATATGTGTTTTATTGAATTTCATACTAAACCAGTCAAATAAAGTGGAAGTAGTGTTTTCGGGTCCTCTTTAACTTGTTTTAGGATCCTCTTTATTAAACAAAATACAAAATATCCATTTATATCAAAACACAAAAATAGTAATAATGAAATAAAAAAATAAAACATAGAAATTTAAAAAACATTAATAAACTAAAAAAAAAAAAAAAAATTTGTCCTGGCCAGGAGTTGAACTCGCAACCTTCTGATTGCAAATCGGACCTCTAACCATACATACATATGTAATATTTGTAACATTACAAATTTTTGTACAATGTACTAAAAAAATATTACGAAATCATGTTTGTATTTTTTACGAAATTTGTAAATTTATATAATTTGTTTTATACAAAAGTTTTGTAATATAAACAAAATGTTTGTACATTCTACGAAAAAAAAATTTTCGAAAAATATATTTGTATTTTTAAGCATGGATTATTATGAGTGTATAAAAACGAAAGATTTAAGACATGAACTTAAGGTTTCATTTATGAAATTTTGGCATAAAATTATTTGAGATACAACAGAATCGTCAGATATAAAACAATCTTCAACTAAAATTTTTTTTAAGACAACGCAGTAAAATTATAAATAATGCTAAAAGTTTAATAAAAAAAATTGTCATACATTTTTAGGAACATTTTACCAATAATTACATACAAAACAAAAGACTTAAGACAAAAACTTTAATATTTTTGGGTAAGATACTGTTCAGTAAAAGCTTAAGTTTTTCATTCTTTAAGCTTTACTTTTAAACTATTTGAGATGAAACAAAATCATCATTATTTAAAACTGCTTTGTGTAATACAGAAATGAGTAAAAAAATGTGTATAAAACCAACACAGTGGAATTATAAATAAGGCGAAAAGATTGAAGAAAACAATTTTCAGAAAAATCGTTAAGTTTTTAAGAAAATTTGACCAACATTTCCATATAAAAACAAAAGACTTAAGACAAAAACTTTATAGTATTTGTTGTAGATTTTGTTTGGCATCAAGGTTCCATTCTCGTATTGTTGTCATACGAACAGTTACTGAATATTTGAGCAATATTTCTAGTGTCCGACCGAACAGTTCGGCCAAAAAACTGTATTTTGTCGGTTTTTTGATATCTAGAGGCAATGATGACAAATTTTGGTATTGGAAACATGTTTGTTGAGCCGATTTAATTCGATTTTGTGTATAAAATTTAAGAGAAAAGCTGAAGTTTAGCTATAAAGTTAAAAGTTCGGCCGCCGAACTATTTTCGATTTGGCCGAACTTTCTGAGGTCGAACAGTGAATTTATTGCTTAACTACAGACTTTTCTTCAAATTTGACACTCAAAATAGCATCTAATCAGTCCAATAAACATTTTTCCATCCGCCAAATTTGTCCATAATGCTTTAAAATACCGAATACAGACCAAATGCATTTTCTGGCCGAACTGTTCGGTCGGACACTAAATATTTCAATATAAAAACAGAAGTCGTAAGACGTTTGTTGAATAATTTTGAGTTAGATTTTGTTTGGCAAAAGTTAAGGGATTCCATTCTAGAAGTTTAGCTTTAAAACTGTTTGAAATAAAACAAAATTGTCACATTTAAAATGATTTCCAACAATCTGCATAAATTTTGTGTAAGATAAAAAATAGTGAAAAAATCAAAAATGTTTTTCCAAATAAATTCCTATTGAAATTTGTTGTAAATTATGAGTGTGTGTGTTTTTTTTCGTGTTTAAGTACAACATGATACGTTTTTTTCTTTTGGAAAATACACACTTGACTTAAACTGCCAATAACAACAATTTAACTTTAGCAAAATTGTCGATTTGGACGGACAGATTGGTTGTTAAATGTTTTTTTTGTTGTTGCTGTGCCAAAGTTGAGGTATCATATTCTCACCTTGATTTCAACTGCAACAGCTCAACAGTTACAGATCATCATGATCATATTGTGCAGTTTCATGATCAATATTTGGAAAATGAAAACACTTTTACTACAGGTTTTTTTTTTTGTCTATTTCAGTGTATTTAATGCGCTGTTTGATGGAGCGTGGGGAGGGGGGATCGAATTAAAGTAGTAAAAAACTCTTTTATTTAACAGCTTGTCGAAAAAGTATATGAGAATTATGAGATAAATAAAATATACACTAAAATATTCAATAGTCAATTCAAATATATTGTTTCAATAAAATGTTTTTTGTAGAAACAAACTTTATCTAAATAAAATCTTTTATTAGATATTTTATGCAAATCATTTTTTCAACGTATGTCTGAAACTTTAATATTTTTTTTGTTATTTCTTGATTTAATTTTTAACATATGGCATAGTTAGGGTTTCTCGAAAAATGATTTTTTAGAATACAGAATTTCACAAACATTTTTTGTAGAAATTGTAAATTGTAATTGTAGAAATTGTAAATTGTAACTGAAATTTTAAAGAGTTTTGTATTGATTCGTCATTCTCCTGCCAAACACACTTTTTTTTTACTTTGACCAACACTCAGGCACTAAAATAACGGAAAAATAAGGGAATAGGTTTTGGCGGAACAGCGAGAGACAGGAAAAAAAAATATAGTAAAATTAAAGACGATCCAGTTAAGTATGAAGAGCAACAGAATGAAAAATTAAAAACTGAATGTGTACCTTCGATATCTATATCTATCAATAGATATTGTAAGCAGTAACGCTACCTTTCTGAAAAACTAAATTCTGCAATAAACTTCAATGCCATAGATGATGTCGAAATTGGGCCCATAATATCAGAATCAACCATTATCCAAATTTTGAACTTTACGGAAGACAAGAAAACGTGGGAAACTCTTGTAATAAAACATTTTTTAAATACTTTAAATACAATTCGATAATAAAAGTCTAATTGTATCCGTTTAAAAAAAATTTATTCAAATATCGTATGTGCTAGGGGCTGCATTTTGCAATTAAATATAACAAAATTGCCCAAAAATTTAATTTTTTTTTTTTTTTTTTTAATTCTTAGAAATTCAAATGAATTATTTGTAATAAAATTTTTTTCTAAAAAAAATATTTTAGTAATTATTGTGCACTGTTTAAAAAAAATTTACAATAATTGAAGTTACTATGTATCGTGAACTACAAAAATCAATTTTTTTTAAAAATTCACTTTCAAAAAGGCATGAACGATTTTGGTAATGGCTAATATGAAGTTAGCGAGACATTCAATTGTTCACTTTCACAATGTAAATTACGATTTGAAGCCTCCAAAGTTCTAGTAACAAATTTTTTCGCTAAACTTTAGCAGCAATATTTTAGCAGCAATATTTTTTTCTTAAATAATATTTCGAAAATGGGACACGTTATTAACCAGGTTTTTTTTATCCTTTTACCATAAAAACAGAAAAAATAGACTTATTGTTCATAGTTTTCACTGAATATTCGTTGTTACTGCGATTCCATAGGTTGTGTATGGAATAAATTTTGTATGACGGATTAGTTTTGTAAACCTTCTATAACTCTATAAAGCATTGATAAATTTGGGGGGTAAAAATATATCTTTCAAATAAAGAAAAAATTCCGAAAAACGTTTCTTAATCTTCCAATTTTTGTTTTTTTTTACCATTTAACAGGTTCTATAATTGAACGATTGCCAAGTGCTAAATATTAACTTAAAAGAAAAAACTAAAATTGTAAATCACAACATGTTTTGCAATTTGATTTATAAAAATAAATATATGACATGAAATTAAAAATATCTAAACCAGTCTAAATATTTATGACTATATATTTATGACTATGAAATATATGACTAAACATTTATGACAAAGAAATTAACGGACAGTTTTAAATAAAAGCATAGGTAAAATTTGCCACAAAGTTTGCCACAAAATTCCTAGCGGATCTACGAGTTTGCCAAAATTGGTTAACAGGTAGTTAGTTCAAAATCTTTTAACTGATTTAGTAATCTTTTGGTTATACTTGTCGTGTGAGTTATACAATAATTTTAAAAGTCCTCCCCCACCCAAAATTTAAAGCTGAAACCGTCACTGGTCTATTGCATATAAAACGTTTTGTAAAATTTATGTCAAGTATTTTTTTTATGTACAAGTTTACACACCATTTCTTAAAGAAGATCTTAAAACAAAACCTTAATTTTTTTTTGAAAGCAAATTTTTTTGGCAATGTTCGAAAACTACACTTATAATAATCCGTGCAAACAAATAGGAAGTTAATGTCAAAACAACGAAAACTTTCGTAAAAATTAACAAAATTTTGTTTATTTTACGAAAGGTTTGGTAATTTAAAATTTTTTTTCTTTGTCTTTTTGTGCTTGATTATGGTAATATAACTATGATGCTATACTCATAATAACTCATGCATAAAATACACGAAGTTATTGTCAAAACAACGAAACTTTTGTAAAATTCACAAATTTTCATTTATTTTATGAACGTTTTTGTTATTGTGAAATTTGTTCGTGTGTTAAACTGAATATAAAATTTTACACTTCTTCTTAAGAAAGACCTTAAACTAAAATACAGGTTTTTAAAAAATCTCTTTTGTAGTATTTGAAAACTACACTTATAAAGTGTGTTTTTATAGAGGTATATAACTTTGAAATGGAATAAAACAAAGATGAACTGATCAAATTAATATGGAATTTACTTTATTCGAAAGATAATCTTCTGGCAATATAATTTAAATATGACTTCTGGCATATGACCACCACGGCTGGCTCGGACGTAGTCTAATCTGGGGGTCCAATTTTCGATGACTTTTCTAACATTTGTGGTCGTATATTGGCAATAAGGTGGCGAATATTTTCCTCCAAGTGGTCAATCGTAGCGACTTTACATATACCCACAGAAAATAGTCCAGCGGAGTTAAATCGCACGATCTTGGAGGCAAATTCACGGGTGCAAAACGTGAAACTATGCGGTTACCAACGTTTCCTTCAATAAATTAATTGTGGCACGAGCTGTGTGATATGTTGAAAGCCGTCTTGTTGAAAGCCGTCGTGTTGAAAGCCGTCTTGTTGATTATGTTGACCGTAAAATGGACGTAGTGCGCGATACGCATTTCAAACAGAACCATGATTTTCAAAATAAATTTGCACAATTTGGGAGCGTTGTTTAGACGTCAGTCTATTTATGTTGAAATGCCACACCAAACTAAACATAAATCACTTGACCGCTGACAAAATGGCCACCAGTTAAAAAAATGTTGCCAACTTAAAAAAAATAAAAATAAACTTTAATAACCCAGCAAAAAAAAGACCTTACAAAAAAAGTAGTTTAAAAACCACTACAAACAGCATTCCACGACACTTAAGTATTTACAAGTTAGCTGAAACTATCATTTATTTTACATTGGATGTCACATGTTATCAGTAGTTTAACTACTCTAAACAAACTTTTTAGGAGTAGAAAAAGTATTGTTTTTTGCATGCATCAGTTTAGGTTGTGCTATTTAAATTAGTTGCTGTGAAAGTTGTTGTTTGCATGTTTTAAAAAAATCTATCAATTTACAAGTACTTCACTTTGTTTTGCTGGGAATCAATGAAAAAATGTACGACATTAATGTTAAAACAACAAAAACTTTCGTAAAATGAACAAAATTTCTTTTAATTTACGATAGTTTTTTGTTATTTTAAATTTGTTTTCAGATTTTTAGGCAAGCATTATTATCAGTGTTATAAAATATTTGATCTATGGATTATTATAATTTAAAAATTTAAATTTCTGTTACAATTATGAAATGGTGTTGTTTAGGAAAAAAATTAAAACTATTTTGTTGTCAGCCTGAGACCTTACTAACTAGAGGGTATACTGAGTCACTATACCATCTGTGTATTATACCAACCAACCTTGATCTTTACCACTGATTGAATATTTTTAAAATATCGTTAAAGCTTAAATTGTATGGATAACATAAGATTAAAAAAAAGGTTAGAAAAACACTTTCTTAAAAAAAAAAATTCTCAAGGGGGAGTTTCATTTTTCTCATTCCTTTAAATTGTTAAAAAAAACAACATTTGTTCAAAATATGTGTTTAACATTTAAAATGAGTTTAAAATTGTTAATCTTTAAGAAAATTTTCCGAAACAAAAATAAAGTTTTTTGTAGTTTGTTGCTAACAGTAAAAATTGTAAACCAAAACTATGGTTGAAATATTTAGTGTACTTGAAGTTTTAGTAGAATTGAAAAACATATTTCAATGGCGTTATTAAAAAAAAGACTTAAGTACTTGATATAGTAAAATTTTATTTTGTGATTTAAGTTTACAGGCCATTACGTGCTGGCACCTGTGGTCAAATGACAACCATCTTTAGCTTTAAACGTTTCGTTTATTTTTTCGCCAACATTTCTCTTAACCATCATCATCATCGTCGTCATCAACCTCATCATTGGCGGTAAATTGTCGTTTGATTTTTTCTATTTAATTCTTGTACAAACAAATACAATTGATTGTCTCAAGAAGATTTTCATTGTTTATTGAAAAGATTTTTTATAACAAATAAAAAAAAATAGTTGTCGTTTTTTTTTTACTTTTTTCTTTCATTTATTGCTTGTATCAATTTTGTTAGACATCATCATGGTTTGGAATACCAAATTATCATTTTGTGATTTTTTTACGACAATTTAAGCTTTTAATATCTTTAATATCAAAGTATTGTGTTTCTTTGACTTTATGGCTTTTTTGTGACATATAACATACACAAAGGTTTTTCTTCGCTATTTATAAAATGTTTTTTTTTTTTTAAAGTTGCTTTTTGTTGTTGTTGTTTGTAACAAATTCTACAACTTTCTTTAAATATTCAGTAAATGGTTTTTATTAAAAGATTTAATTAATATATTTTTTTTTTTCTTTTAATAAAAAAATAAAATAGAAAACATTGTATTAAATATTTACACCTGCCAACTTATCTCAAGTTAACCAAAGTTTATGGCTTAAGCAAAGTTATGAATGCCAAATTTATGTGAAAATATCTGCGGTTAAAGTTAAATTCTGGTTATTTATAGAAAAGTTATTCGCACTTAGTATGTAATAAACATAGATAAGGTTTTTGAAGTTTTGTTCTTAAGTCTTTTGTTTTATATACTCTTACTACTAAAAATTTAATAAAAATTATGTTGCAGCAAACACTTTTGAGTTGCAAGTAGCAAGTAACTTTGCTAGCATCAGCAAAATAAATTTGCTAAATATATGTAGACATTGGCATTTTTTTAAATTTTCCATAAGCTATTTGTATTTATGAAAATTCTAAAAATATTTTCCCAAACATCATATCAATCAAATATTTTAGTATTAAATTAAATACTTTTAATGAATTTTCTTTGTTTAATATTATAAACATTAGGGTAGCCTTTAAACTGGACGTTTTTGAATTTTACTGCACCCAACCCCTAAATTTGTTACATGACCTCCAGTTAGTTAATGGTGAAAATTTGAGACAACTTGGTTAACTTCATAGAAATCCTATTTTGGTTCCTGGGCTAAAATGGGTAAATTTAAAACAAAATTTAATTACAAATTTTAAAAATATATCCAAAACAAAATAAGTTTAATTTTACAATTACTCACAGGTACTCATATATAAAATACAAATTTTTTGTGATATCATAAACCCATTATAATTTGGTACCCAAAATAATATTAAAATTTGAGATTTTCAAATGTTGACTTTTTGTTTAACAAACTTGCTAGACATTTAAATAGATATGGGCGGTTGTATAAAATATTAATTGCAGAAGAAATTAAAAAAAAAATAGATATCCCCTTTTTGGATTAGAGTGTGCGGATTTCAAGGAAATGTGGTTTTTGGTGACCAATTTGATAAATTAATTTCCTAATAATTCATCTTGTTATAAAAAATTATAAATTATTTACATTTTAAATTTTTTCGTTTTCCGAAGAGAATATTTAAAAGCAGTTAGAAATATTTTATGGTCTTCAATTTAATTTCAATTTTGCCTTCGACTTGATATAATTTGTCATGAAGAATATAAATTAACGACGGTTTTAATACAGTTACCCAGCAAAACTTTGGTAATGGGTGCGATAAAGTAATGCAATACCTTGAAATGTGTACTCCTTACCAGTATCATTATTTTCCAACAAGAAGTAATGATTTACCGATAATTGAACACTCATGGATTACCTTGTAATGAGACCTCATTACATTCTACATTACTTCAAAACATAAAATAATTACTTACCGATCATCAATTACACAATGCATGAAATATAAACGTAAAGTAATTATTAATATATATATTTTTGAAAATCTATTTATAGACACATTACTTTGTGATTTTTTGTAAGCATAATGGTAAGGTGTATATTTTTGATATCACGAACGAAAACACAAAGCACAACAACTCATCTACATTTTAAGCAAAAAAACTACTGTATGTATCGATAGCTCAGTTGGTAGAGTTCTCGCCTAACTAATTTTTAAATACCAGAGACCCCAGGTTCGAATCCCAGCATGCCCATGTTATTTATTTAATAAAAAAAAAGTTATTTATTTAATTAAAAAAAATTCTGTAAAAAAAAGTTTTTATACATTTTTTTATGAAAATCTTTTTATAGACAATATTGCTTTTTCCTACCATGTAACCATATAAGTAACGAGTTACTTTACCCTAGGCTTGGGCACTTTAGGTCTTTCTAAAGATCGCTCTTTGCAGTTCAGCTCCTTTCAATGAACTAGTTCGCTCTTCTAGTTCAACAGCTCTTTATCCTTAATTGAGCTGTGCGACACGAACTATTTGAAGTGAATTGAATCAGCTGATGCGAAACAAAATGTGTAAACAAAATGTGTAACTTTCTATTAAATTTACTGTCGGAGAATAATTCAACACTTTAAAATATATTTAAAATGATTGGTTAATCATAAATGGTACGTAATTATAAAAATTTTAAATTATTTAAAAAAACATAAAAAAATTGAGCTAGCAACATTAAAAAAAAATCAAAAGCAGCATAAAGAAAAAAAATATTACTCAAAAGACAAAGAGAACGAAAAGAGCGAAAGACCTAAAAGAGCTGATGATCGTGATCCAGCTCACTAGTTCAAAGAAAAGACTAGTTCAATTGAACTAGGTCGTTCACGAACTACACAACTCTACTTTACCCCTACAAGGTAATGAGTTACTTTGAGGCTCATCGCCTGTATAATTCATCAGTGAAGTAACGTGTAAAGTAATGCATGAAGCCCTATGGCGAGACATTACTTTACCCATGATTTGGTAATGTGTGCTTTTGCTGGGTAAGGGTTAATTTTGTTAAACAATGAAATTGAGTTCTTACATGCATTTTAGCAAAAATATGTTGTCGATTTTCTGCTTATTTATAAAACTTGAAAAATTAAGGTAAATTTGGAAAATTTTTACGAATTCTATCCTTTTCATGCAATCTATCAACAAAAATATTTTTTTTAACTAAGTTTAAAGACATCGACTTCATTATAAAAAAATATATTTTCTGGTTTAAATTCGGCATGGGTTTAATATATACCATTTATTTGACTTCAGGTAAACATAGGTTAACGATGTTCTATACAAATTATATTTGCGAGCTATTTACCTCTATTTAGGTAAAACACAAAAATCATCTTCCGGTTTATTTCAAAAACCTAATATGTTTAATAAATAAGTTTGATATAATTTTTATTAAAAATAAAAATTATGTTTTTTTCGACCTTTAATTGTGCAATGAAAATTATTCAAGTTTGAGCCCATACTCTATATTTCTTTATTAGGATATTGTCCTAACAAATAATCTATAGAGTTTTGGTTTTCAAATTTATTCTTTGACCCTTTCAGGAATGTGTTGATAGATCTATTTTGGGAATTTTCTAGGTTCCCATCATCAGAACACGTTTTGAAAGCGGTAACAATCCCATGCCAAACATCAGACATTTATATAAACTAGTTTACTCACTACATGAGAACTAATATATGAGCTTGAAGTTAAAGATTATAACCATTGATCAAAAAATAAATTGAAGACTTGTTTGTTATATGTAAGGTCCACCTCTGGTGGATATTCAATACACGAAAGGTTCAAAGAATAAATTTGAAAACAAAAACTCTATAGATTATTTGTAAGGACAATATCCTAATAAAGAAATATAGAGAATGGCCTCGAACTTGAATCATTTTCTACAGTTATATTAGTTTTTTGTTTTTATATACATCGAGATTATTTTTATGTTATTTTCAATTTATAACGAGCTTTCAACCTCCGTATATTTACAAAAATAAAGCAAATCAAATATATTAGCTAGGTTGATACTAGTATTTCGATCTGGCTAAAGATCTCATCAGAACCAGAAGTTTTAGAAAAGTTTTCATTTTCATGTTTAATAAATTTTAGCCTAAAGCTCAAAATTTTCTATGTTGGGTGGTTTTGACACCTGGTCGATAACAAATAAAATTTTTTTTTACTGGATATGTATAGGTCAAAGAAAATTTTCAAAATAAAGTTTCAGTTAATTTAGAACAAGATGAATTTTTTAGGAAACTAATTTATCAAATTGGTCACCAAAAACCTCAATTCCTAGAAATCAGCAGTTTTAAAATGGCTCCACACTCCAATCCAAAAAGGGGTTATCTATTTTTTTTTTTCAACCAATATTTGATACAACCGATAATACCCAATTTAATTTTTTAGCAAGTTTGTTTAAAAAAAAAAACAAAATTTTAATTTGAAGATTTGAAGATTTGAAAAAAAATTTAAATTTTATTATTATTTTTGGTACCAAATTATAATGGGTTAACGATATCACAAAAATTTTATATTTTATATCTGAGTTCCTCTCAGCAATAGTAAAATAAAACTTATTTTGTTTTGGATATATTTTTAAAATTTGTAATTTAATTTTTTTTTAAATTTACTCATTTTAGGTCAGGAACCGAAATATTGATCAAAAATTTAAGTTGTATAGAGTTTACCAATTTTGATCAAATTTTCAACCATTTACTAATTGGAGAAGCAAAATCAAAAAAGTCCAATTTAAGGACCACCCTAATATACAGCTTGTATAAAAAATATCTGAAATAGTTTTTTTTAGCTTTAATCTCTTTAACTAATGTTAATGAACTCTTAAAGAGTTGGAGGTGCCTTCTTGACGCCGACATCATAATCAGACGATAGTCACTTAATGTGTTTCATTACGTCTTTAACATCTTGTTTAATCAAAATAGACATAAACTATACTGACAACATATGCCAACAAGGCTGTGACTATTATTTAAAAATGTAATTTTTTGCTTACCAACATTTACAGCGCTCCCCATAGTTTTATAGTTTTGGCTGTTCTTCAAAATTTTTCTTCTAGCCTACCCATAAGAAAAAAATTCCTTAATATATATATTTTTTTTATAGTTTTACATGTTGTTACAGGATATATTAAAATACTTTAAATTTTCATACATATGTTACAACAGGCGCGGATGCAGCGTTTCCATTTGAGGGGTGGTGGAATTTTTAGATAAAAATTTTTTTACTTCAAAATATTTTTTTTTTTGCCTATACCAAGAATATTTGGTTTTTCTTCGGTACTCTGAAATAATAAAAATTTTCAGTAAACTAATGAAGCTTATCATTCATGAACAAAAATTTTGTTAAAATGAATGAAAAGTTTTATACTTTCTATGAAACAATTGTTTTAAAAAAACTTTTTATTATGAAACTTTTAATAAATATAATGATATTTTTCAGAAAATTTTATGAAAATGTGCATTGGCTGAATTTCAGTTTATGGGGGACACCCCTAGAGAAAAAATCTGAATATGCCATCCCCTTCAGAATGTTCCCAGGAGTACGAAAATCATAATGAATAAGGGGGCTCACGCCCCCTATGGGCGTGGCAGTCGAAAAACGACCCGGCCCACCTACGTAGACAATATGGGTATCAAATGAAAGCTAATGTCTTCACGATTCCAAAAATAGCCATAGTTGCCAGATCGGTCGGTTTTTGCAGCCGATACGGCCATTTTTGTTAAATAGGGGCGGGCAATATTGGTATCAAATGAAAGGAAATGTCTTCACGATTCCAAAAATACCCGATCGTCCAGAATTTGAGGAAGATATGTTAATTTTTATAAAATGGGGGAAGGACTTTTATTTGTTTATTTCTTTTTAGCTCGGCCAGAGGCCGAGCACTCGAGATCCCCGCCGTCTAGAATTAGGACATACTGGAGTTAAAAACCCCTAAGCCCGGCCGTAGGCCGGTCACGCAGAAAAACTTTACTAAGCGAAGCCAGAATAACAAATTTTCATTAACCAATCAGAAGCTTGGCAAAATTTCAGTTTATAGTAATCTTTTCGCACAAAATGCTCATTTTTGTTTGATTTTAACAAAATATAAGCAAAAAAAAAGGAAAAAAAAAAATTTCCCCCACCCCAAATTTTGCCAAAATGGCCATATCGGCTACATATCGCCCGATCTGGCAACTACGGCTATTTTTGGAATCGTGAAGACATTAGCTTTCATTTGATACCCATATTGTCTACGTAGGTGGGCCGGGTCGTTTTTCGACTGCCACGCCCATAAGGGGCGTGAGCCCCCTTATTCATTATGATTTTCGCACTCCTGGGGTCATTTAAGGGGGCGTGGCATTTTTTTTTTTTTCCAGGGGTGTCCCCCATAAACTGAAATTTTGCCTGTGCATTAGTTTAGTGAAAAATTTCAATGGACGAGTATCAGTTCATTGGTTCTATGCAAAAATTCATTAATATCATGCAAAAAATACCCTCATTGGCGTATACCCAATAAAAGTTTTAATTGTTCAAAATAATTGAATAATGGATAATTGTGTAAAAATCTGTAGTTTGGTCAAATTTGCCGAAAAATAAAAAAAAGTTCACTAAATTCATGTAAGTTTTCTTTATAAAGTGAACAAAAAATTTCTTATAATTAATGAAAAGCTTATTACTTTAAACAAAATTAGGTTTTCAATGAAACTTCTTCATTTAAAGAATGAAACTATTCTTAATGAAATTATATTTTACATAAAATTTTATGAAATCTTGTATTAGTTTAATTAAAAGTTTCAGTAGACGAGTTCCAGTTGCTTTTATATGAAAATTCATTAATATCATGCGTGAGAGAATTCTTTAAGTGTATTATCAGACCGAACAGTTTGGCCAAAAAATATATTTTTCGTTTTGATTTTTTTTTGGCATTTGGAGGCACATGTTTCGATATTGCACTTACACAAGTTTCGACATTGAGAGAATTATTTGCATGATATTAAAGAATTTTTGTATTAGAACTAGAATTAGTCTATTGGAACTTTTGTTCCATAAAAATTGATTTTAAGAAAAGTTTCGTTTATTTTGTGAAGAAAAGTTTCATAGATGTACTGAAAGATTTCTTCTTTCTCTGTGTAGCAAAATGTTTGTTAAACAGATTTTATGTCAAATTTAAGGAAAAAGAGTAAAACTGTAAAGCAAACAGAACGCCAAACTTTTTCCGATTTTGCTGAATTTTTTTCTGTGTATGTTTCAAGACTTTTTCCAATAGAAAAACCCCAAGCGATTGCAGAGTAAAATATCTATAATTTTAGTTTTTTTTTCTTTAGGAAAGTTCTCCCGCAAAAAAATATTTGATTGAGGAAATGGGTTAGGGGCAATTCACACTTTATCCATCCATATCTTCTATTTCCCATTATTGGTGATACGGATTGTCAAATTATTGTGAATTCTCTTTTGAAAAAGACAAAATATGGGAGGTCAGAAGTGGATAGCGTGTGAATCAAGCTTTAAGCGATTTTTTTAAGATTTCGAAGGTAACACAGCTTGGTAATGAAAACTCAGAATTACAAAAAATTTTGTGTGTAATTTTTTCCTAAGATGATGGAGCCCATTCTATACATTTCCTGAAATTTTAACTATTCACTGAAGATTTTTTGGATATATCAGATTATTAACGTAGCAGAACCGTTTAAGTTTGGAAATCTCTTTCTTTCTCTTTTGATTGGGGGAAGATGTCCTTTCCCCGAGATCCGCACCTGGTTACAATCTATTACTTAACATTTTATCCCATAATGAGACGAATTTTAAAGTATTATTTTTTTAATAATCTTAAATTGTTTTACTAAAAACAAAAATTTATACATACGGTGCGCGAAATAACCAAAGCAAACAAGCTGAAAATCCTTTTTTCCATGTTAGTACACTGACAGAAATATAATGAGGCTGAAGATGATCTAGTCGCTAAGAATAAAATTGCGGCACTCCCTTTATAGCTGATCCCCACAAGATTTTTTTCATCTTATCTTACATTTATTAACAATAAGTGTTTCCTATTTGTAATAGTAACATTTAATTATGATCTCAAACCTATCAATTCAAAATGAAATTAATGAAGTTTTTCATAAAATTTAATAAAAAATTTCATTTAATTTATTAAAAATTTTGTACGAATAATAAAAACTTCATTATAAATAGTTTCATTAAAAACATGAAGCTTTTTCATAAAGTTTAAGAAATTTTTCATTTACATTGTGAAGAAAATATCATTAGTTTAGTTAAAAAATTCTATTAAAACTCGTCCAATGAATTCTTCCTCTGTAGTATTTAGAAATTTTCATATATTTAATACATACACTAGGGCTATAACTTTTTAAAATTGTTTGCATATATCAAAATTGATATACTTTTTTACTGGCGTCAAAAAAGTTCACCCACCCAAAAAAGTTCACCCATGATGTTCTATGGCGTTTTCTTTTCTGACAAAAATGTCCCATTTTTTATTATGCTTTGCCCTCAAATTTCCTTTTTTTTTGTGTTCCTTTCTAAAATAAGGTGAACACCCTGAGAGGGTGCAGTGTTTCTTTCTAAAAATGTTGCCATAAAAAAAGACAAAAAGTGCAATTTTAGCGCCATCAAATTATTTACAGGGTTGTTTTTGCCCTGTTTTTTTCGATTTATCAATCTCATGTGTATATATTATAAAGTTGTTTGCGAGAAAACTCTCCCCTTGGTAGCCGAAGGGTAGTGTGCTGGTTTCTGATGCATAAGGTCCTAGGTTCAAACCGTCATTGGACCACTATTTTTTTTTATTATAATTTAGGAGTTTTATTCATTTTGTTTTATGTTATAATATTTTATTTTTTCTGTTTGCAAGTATTTAATAATTTTTGACCTAAAATACGTAAAAAAAATTAAATTATAATAAAAATTATAAAAAAAAATAAAAAATATGAAGCTAACTTAAAACTCAATTTAGAAAAAAATAGTCATTAAAAAAAAAATTCTTTCATGTTGGCTGAGATTCGAACCGGGACTGCCATTACAATATTGTATAAACACACATGTTTAAAGAAAGCAATATGTGATAAAATTGTGTTCTATTCTGTTTGTAAAAATTAAGCATTTTATTGGTGCGAGGGTTAATTGAGGGTGAATTGATGTTTGCACTTTAAATTGCAAAACTTTTTTCCAGAAAAGAAAACACCATTAAATTTGTATTTTTTAATTTTGAACAAAAAAGATCATAGTTTGTCGACTAATCGAGTAACGGTTAACCGATTGGATACCCTAGCATATACATAAACAGAAAATTTGAAAAGATCGATTAAAGACTTTTTTGGGATTCTTAATAATTTTAGATTTTTTGAACATAAAACTTTTTTGGTGCTCCAACTTAAACTTATTTATGCAAAAAATTGTAATTTAACCAATTTAAAAAAAAATTAAAACTCCAATCTTTGGGCATAATACATGTTAATAGTGTCCGACCGAACAGTTCGGCCAGAAAATGCATTTGGTCTGTATTCGGTATTTGAATGCATTATGGACAAATTTGGCGGATGGAAAAATGTTTAGTGGGCGGATTAGATGCTACATTGAGTGTCAAATTTGAAGAAAAGTCTGTAGTTAAGCAATAAATTCACTGTTCGGCCTCAGAAAGTTCGGCCAAATTGAAAATAGTTCGGCGGCCGAACTTTTAACTTTATAGCTAAACTTCGGCTTTTCTCTTAAATTTTATACACTGCATATTAAGATAAAATGTCAAATATGACTTTTTAATGTGTTAAATGTAATGCTTTAATGGTAAAATGTATTGGATTGGTTGCTAAAACTCTTGTAGGTCTTAAATATTTATATACAACATGAAAACATATGATTTTGCTGAATAATTATTTTAATGGCTTTTCTCACAGTTTGATTTTCAACTCTTCGAATCCATCGTCTTTTTTATATTCTTTAAGACAAATAAGTTTTTTTTTGTCATCCTTGCACATTTGCCGCATGCTAACATATTTATTTTATACTTGGGACTCAAAAAGTATGCAGAGTGCATTTTTGAATTTGTATTCAACTTAACGCTAACGATTTTCAAAAATGTATATTAACCCTTATGTTTACACCAGGGCCTTCCTTAGAAGCTATAGTAATGATATACCATGTTATCCTTAAGGCCACATTTTAGAACAGTTTAGTACACATTTAATTTTTTTTTGCCTGGGGGGGGGGGGGGGGGGGTTGTTGTAAAGTTTAGGGTTTTTAAAACTCTAGTCATATCCGCACCACCTGGGTCTTGCCAGACCCGCAAAATTTTTTCTTAATATTTGAACAGGTATTGCAACATTTTCTTCCGAAATTTTGAAAAAATTATTTCCAAGTTTTAAAACAGAGTAACGTGGCTTTTCAAAAATATTTCTTTTTCAACTGAAAAAACTAAGTAGGCTGTGAATTGCAAGAAACATTTATTTGAACTTACAATGTGCATGAGCTGCAAAGAAAATAATCAGTTCATTTGAAATTGTAATTCGAAATAGTGGTATAGTTTGTGTTTTGTTGATATTTTTTAAAAAATGTAAGAAATAATGAAGGGATAGAAGAAGTTGACTTTGTCTATCAGTCGTAATCTTTATATTAACTTATACGTTTTCATATAAAGTCGTCTAGTTTTGTACAGGGTCTGGCTAGACCCTGGTGTTATGCATGTAAACATAAGGGTTAAGAAGTATGATTAATATAGACTCTAGTTTAGTTAATTTTTTTTGTTTGTTTGACACATAAAATAAAATTCTTTGACCTGTATGGTTTGGTTTTTTCCGTTTTACAGATAAAGTTTTTTAAAAAATAGACGGATAACAGTTTTACCATTCAAAATATAAAATTTATTTATGTGGCCATTGGATCTTACATCATTACAGTGTAGTTGTAAAATAATAGAAAATTTCTAATAATATCGAGAAAGGAGAAAAAGAAATTTAAATTTTGTATGCTTTGGTTCTTTCGCAGACTGTATTTTCCGGTCTTATACAAACTTTAAAATAACAATGAGCTTATGAGAGTTACTGTGCTTTTTATGTGTCAAATGCGTGTGAATTTTTCCAAATCAATTTACTAGTTTCTAAAATTCTTTTTTAATTTGTCAAATTAAATAAAAATACTTTTCCACAAAAAGTAAATGCAAATGCGGTATTATCAAATAATTTACACAATATTCAATTTTAAACAGAGTACTTTTTTTTTTTTTTTTTTTTTTTTATTGTATCTTTATTTACAATCTATTTTACAATATTAAGTAAATTATATAAAAAGGGGGGTAATTATCTTACGTTATTAGGTTTCAGTAAACCTAATAACCTTATATAATGCGAACTATTTACATTATTTACATATTTACAATATTATTTTCTATATGGCAAATCTAATACATGGAATCTTTTTAGTCTTTTAATCTCTTCTGAGTCGTCCAATAAGGTAATAGCTAGGGTATTTGGATGGTTACTGAGCCTTTCTAGGTAACGAGAACTAAATCTGTTTATTTCGTTTCTTATGGTTGGAATCAGGAGATCCTTATGAATATGGTGATTTGTTATATACCAAGGTGCTTTAACAATTTGTCGTAGTGTTTTAGATTGGTATCGTTGTAAAATTTCTACGTTAGAGTTACTTGTAGTTCCCCATAACTGTATACCATATGTCCAAACAGGTTTCAATATAGCGTTATAGATTTTAATTTTGTTTTCAAGGCTGAGTTCAGACTTTGGTCCTAACAGCCAATACAACTTTTTCGTTTTTATATTTAAATGTTCTCTTTGTGATCTTTCCATGTTAGTCTTCTATCCAGATACATTCCTTAGTATTTGACACTACTGGTTTCAGGTATTTGGGATCCATTTATATAAACCGGCGAACAATCGTTTTTTCTCAAAGTAAATGTTATATGTACTGATTTTTCAGTATTAACTACAATTTTCCATTTTTTTAGCCATATATCTAGCATATCTAGTTCTCTTTGTATTTTTGTTGAAGCTATAATAGGAGATTCATCTGACGATATTACAGCTGTGTCATCAGCATATGTTGCAATTGTTACATCTTCAGTTAGAGGCATATCTGATGTAAAAATTGTATATAGGATGGGACCTAGAACACTGCCCTGAGGTACACCTGATTTTATATGACAAATTTTAGAAAATTCATCCTTTACTTTTACATAAAACTTTCTGTTATGTAAATACGATTTAAGAATTAAATACATTGGTGTTGGTAAAAAAGATTTAAGTTTAAACAAGAGACCTTGGTACCAAACCTTATCAAATGCCAGTTTAACATCTAAAAAGACAGCAGAGCTATATAATTTTCTTTCAAAAGAGTCAGTAATTAAATCAACTACTCTATGGATTTGTTCTGGAGTCCCATGGTGATGCCGAAATCCGAACTGGTGTTCCGGAATTATGGTTTCTTTTTCCAAATGTGGCAACAATCGATATGACAACAATCGTTCAAACAATTTTGAAAAGGTAGGCAGCAAACTAATAGGTCGGTACGAATTTATTTCATTTTCTGGCTTATTGGGTTTATGAATCATAATGATTTCCGCACATTTCCATTGTGTTGGAAAATGAGACAATCTCAATATGGAATTAAAAATGAGAGTCAAAAACAGTATGGACTTTTTGGATAAATTCTTAACTACAATTGCGTTGATTCCGTCATAAGCTGGAGATTTCGTATTATTTAGCTTAAGAATTTCTTTTTTCACTTCAAATGGAGAACATGATTTAATTGGAAAGTCCATTTGACAAGGGGAATCCAAAAATGTTATTATATGCCTCTCACTGTCTGAGTTTGTAACTACGAATTCTTCAAAGGTTTTTCCAAATGCTCAGAAAATGCATCAGCTTTTCTTTTATTAGTTTTACACCAATAGCCATTATCGTCTTTTATTGGAATATTTCTTTTAGATGGCCTTTTCAAATATTTTGTAGCTTTCCATAGACTGTGTTCACTATTGTTATTATTTGTGTTTAGTTTTCTTAAGTAGTTTGCAACTTCTTCATTTCTGTGCTCCGCTATACGCTTTTTAAGATAATTTGCAGCACAATTGTAGTTAGTTTTGTCAAATGGATTTCTACTTAATTGCCAAATTCTTCGAAGTCGTCTTTTGTTTCTTATAAGTTCTCTAATTTCGGCTCATACGTACAACTGTTGTCCATTTGTTTGATTAATTTGAGGTGTAGAAAGAAATGCAGCCTCATGAATAAGATTTGTGAACCTTTCTACCTCAAAATCAATTTCTTCACCAGATTTGAAGGATGTATTTAAATTTAAATTGCTGTCACACCAATTTTGAAACGATTTAATGTCCGTTTTATGTGAGAAACCAATTTGAGTTTTTGCTAAAGGTTTTTAGCGAAGTATTATAGATTAAAATAATAGGAGTATGGTCTGAATTTAAATCACTACTATCCATTATGTCAAGCAGATGAAGTGAAATACCAAAGTAAACGAAAAAATCAAGTAAATCAGGAATTTTATTGGGATCACTTGGCCAATAAGTGGGTGAACCTGTAGATGAAGTTTTGTAATTATTTATATTAATACATTTATATAACTCTCTTCCTTTCGGATTGACAAGCCTGGATCCCCACCATGGATGCTTTGCATTGAAGTCACCTCCTACAATAAATCGGCTTCCTAAGTTTGTGAAAAAATTTGTATATTCCTGCTGTGATGGACTATGTCTTGGAGGAAAGTATATGGAGTAAATTGCTACATCGACGTTATTACAGCTGATTTTAATTCCACTTGCTTGTATTGAAGGTTTCCTTACTGCATCTAAAATACTGTATTTAATACTCGATTTTACTAACACTGCTGATCCTGCATGAGATTTTCTATCAGGATGGTTTGCCTAAACAGAGTACTTTAAAAAGGCTTTATTTTGTTTACTGCACTCAGAATATTTTTACAGTAACTACATGAAGGTCACTCGGGTGGTTAACATTAATAGTTATTTTCTTCTATGTATAAATGTAAATTGACTATTTCCGACAGTCCTTAAAAAAAGTAATTAACCAAAAAAAATAATTGGAGTAACAGTTATTTTGTGTAGTTGTTTTGTTTTTTTTTTTTTTTTTGCATATATATGTAAAAAAGTTCTGACTTGTGCGGTAACGTTAATTATTCATAGTTTTTCAAATAAAAAATATTTTTTCCATATTAAAGATCTATTGTAAGAAATTCACAACAAATTCCAACAAAGTGTAAAATTTCAGACGTTTTAAAAAATATATTATTTTGACACAATTGCGTTGAGCCATACAATTCAACTTAAAATACTATTTTGTGTTTTATTACGGGTTTTGACACCATTGTATCCAAAATTGTTCAATTTTGGTAATTTTTTTTTTTTGGAAAAACTTCGCTTTGTAAGTAAAGACCACTGCAAATGTAGTTAAAAACAAATGAAATTTCACTTGAACAAAGTACGACTTACGTTTCAGTGAATTCAACTGACAATGTCATTTACTTTTTACTGTTAAAAAATGAACAATTACAGTAAAAAGTAACCACATATGTAGTAAAAAATAAATAAACATTTACTTGTTTTATTGTTTAAATAAAAACCCAATGTATGAAATGAATGTAAATTCATAATACAGTAATTTGATGTGGTTTGTTTTTTTAAATGAACTAAAATTGTAGTCAAAACTAAAATTTCTTCTACAAAAGACTGTTTTTTCACTTAAAAATAAAAACACTTCATTATAACTCAAACAACTACAAATATTCACAGCAGAAGTTCCTTGAGTATATAAAAATTAACAAACCTGTACTAACTTAATTTTCATTTTCTTTAAAAGTGTTATATGTACGCAACTCATCAAGGTCGCATTAGAAAGGTTATTAAATTTAATATTTAATTTGATGTACAGCATGATTTTTTATTTGGATAGGTGAAAGATCACTTTTCATGACCTATAAGTCGGGGGGGCTATATTTTTGAAAGCCCACATTTTAAAATTTTTAAAAAAGTATACGATAAAGATGCTCTCCCTCTCTACAGTTGTGAGAAATTTCAAAATGGAGTTATTTTTGGATCCAGAAAAAGTGAATTAAATGAACGTATTCCAAAAAAATCGAATTCTATCATTCGGAACCTCTTGGTGTAGTGAACGAAAATCGAAAAATTTTTTTTTAAGGGACTTCCATACAAAAATTATAATGTCAGGGTTGCCACGCTATTTTTTCAACAAATTTTAAAAACCGAAAAAAACTAAATTTAATATATTTTTGATTCGAAAATTATGCATGACATTATCCAAAATTATAAGTTTTAAAATACAAAATTATAAGTTTTGAACCTTTTGGTGTAATGAACGAAACTTTCATACTAAAATTAGAATATTAGGGTTGCCACGATATTTTTTAAGCAAATTTTAAAAACCGAAAAAAGCAATATTTTATATATTTTTGAATCGAAAATTATGTAAATAAAACATTATTTCATTTTTCAATCCGACGTTTCGTTGGGATTATTCCAACATCTTCAGGGATTTGAATTTATTGAATCTGGTAACATTTACATAAGCAGTAAGAATAATAAAAATTAATAACAACATTATGCAAAATTATAAGTTTTGAAATATCTTCATATTCTATAAAAAAATTAAAATTAGTTGGTAATATTTGCACTCAAGGCCGCTTTAAAGGAAAAAAATTACAAAAATGTCTCAATAAAGTTTGGTTAAATAAATTCCAGCGCAGCTATGACGCACTCTTAATGAGTTAAATTTCGTCTAGGTGGGCTTCCTTTAGCAGATATGTCTTATTCGCGTTAACCGAACAATTACATTATTTATACACACAGAGAAAAGACCCGGTCGTAGCAAACTGTATTTGTAGCCCATCGAATGGTGCGGTTGTAGCTATAGAACTTTTGTTAAGGCAATCGTAATTCTATTGTTATGTCAGAATTTCTGTTGTTTCAATCAAATCATTGTTAACACACCAGAAAAAATCGGTCGCAGCAGTCGAAACATTCGATTGACAAGAAATACTACCCAACCTTTTTTCTTTGTGTAGCTTTATGAAAATTACTGCAGTTGTTTACTAAATTACTCATATTTAACATATTTGTAAATTGAAAAATTATGATGTTATTTTAAATATTTTCGTAGAAAAAATATAAGAAACAACTTGATTTCATTTTGTAATGTTGAAACTTAAACAACATCATAATCATCATCAAGAATCATCTTTACCATACATCAACTTTAAAGACAAAAAAAAAAAACAACTTGAAAAGTGTTAATAAATAGTGTTTGGAAGTGGCTTCTAATAAATATTATGAAAATATTAACAAATAAAAGCTGCTGTTTGTTTTTGTAGACTGTCTGTGGTATAACGATCTGTAAAACTTGTTTTTGAAGGAGATTTGTAAAGTAAATGGATTTTGGAAATATTTTTTATTTTATTTTTGTTAAATAAAAAACTTGTAATCATTGAATTTAACATAATAATTAAAATAAACAAGATTGATTGAGTGGTATAAAATGGATTAATTATGATAAAAATAAATAGTTTTTAAAAGTTTTGTTAAATGAATATTTAATACTCAATATCAAGTGGAAATTGATTTTAAAATCTCATTTGTTATAGGAAATGTTTCTTATATAAATGTGTAAATGGTACATAAATGTGTAAATGGACATAGCAAATGTTGCACAAAATTACAGATATTTAGCTAATACAAACTAAAATAATTATTATGATGTTTAATAATATACTCGTATGTATTTCAATATTCTAGTTAAAATTTTAAATATTATTATAATTATTTTTTTTTTTTAATTTTTATTAGAAGTTTTCTAATCAGGCTTTCAAGGTCATGGGTTTCAAATGCAAATAAAACATTATTTCATTTTTCAATCCAACGCACAGAGGGTTGAAATGTACCAAAAGTGAGGATTAATTCAAAAGCTGAACTTTATCCTACACATTCGTGTTTGGTACTGGGGGAAGGTAATTAAATTCTACATCACTATTTGCCAAAAACTTTAGTTTTGAGTAAATTACTCTATTGACTGTGAGCGGTCAAAGTCAAATAATTTTTTAAAAATTTTGCGTGCCGTGCCTAAAAGTGAAAATTGAGATATTTCGAGTGCTGATAATTCTTATTAAGCGTTCCAAAAGTATATATTATTAAAATGGAACCATCAACTTCAGGTATTTGGATACACAATTACATAAATTTTTTAAAGATAAATATTTTGCAAATATTTTTAATATTTTTATAAAAAGTGCTCCATATTTGGGGTATTTTCGATATATACACAGAGTTTCAGCAAATTTTTTATCGCGATCCAGCAAATTTTATTAAATGATATTTTAATATAGTATTTTAGCTTATATATTCCACACCAAACTTTTGCAGAAACACCGCGTTTTTTTACTTGTTTAAATTTTTGTGAAAGAACTCCAGTTGGTAAATACTTAAGCTGAAAAAACAAGAAATCAACTTGTTTGTTTTTAAATCTCTTTTGTCTTTATTTTCGGTATTAAAGTTATTGTTATAAATGAGTTTGGTTTCTATCAGAGATGGTTGCGTGAGTTAATTTTGACTCACGTTCACTTACAAAAAATAATTTCTGTTTTATTTATTTAATTAAAACTGTATTGATGAAATGATTGCCAGAAGTGTGAACAAGGATACATTTCAGTTCGGTGTATCTATTCTCCATGAATGGATTAGGTTTTTTGAGGGTCTTCTTCATGTGGCATATAAATTACCACTTAAAAAGTCGCAAGCTAGGTCAGATCATGACAAACAAGTTGTTAAAGACACAAAAACAAGAATTCAAAAAGAGTTCAAAGAAAGAACTGGATTGATCATTGACCAACCAAAACCAGGCTTTGGCAACACAAATGATGGCAATACCGCGAGAAAGTTTTTTAAGAATGCAGAAGTTTTTACAGGAACAACAAAAATTGATCTAGAGTAAATAAACAGAATGCATATAATACTTATTGTGGTGTCATGTGGCCACGAGGTCAATAGTGAAAAGTTTAGTGACTTTGCACACAATACTGCAAAACATTTTGTTAAAATATATCCATAGTACAAAATGTCACCTACCCTTCATTAATTTTTTATACACGGACCGGAAATAATATCCAATGCCCTTTTGCCAATTTGTGAGCTATCAGAGGAAGCACAAGAGGCTAGAAACAAAGACTTTAAAAACTATAGGGAATACTTTGTTCGTAAATGCAGCCGGGAAAAAACTAATGAAGACATATTTAATAGATTTCTGCTTACTTCAGATCCATTTATTTCCAGCATGAGTAAAACTAATATAAAAAAAATATACACAAAATACCGCAGGTGGCGTTGGAAGAAGAAGAAGGCGACAATGATGATGAAAATTCTGATCATGATGATCATGATAATGATGATTATGATCATAATGATAATGATCACAATAATGATAAAGGTGATAATGATCATAATAATGATAATGATGATTATGGTGATGATGTTGAAGATATCTAAAGCTATTATCACAATAATAACCAAAATGGATTCAAATGCATACATATAATTTTTCTCTTCTTTTTAAATAAAAAAATATTTTCTATCAATTTTTTTTCAAAAACCATATTTTTCCACTAAATAGTGCATAGTTATTCCAAAAAAATTTTATATCAACAATAATTGGCTTCCCTGAATTAATCCTCAGTTTACCTATGTTTCAACCCACTGTGCGACTTTTCGTTGGGATTATTCCAACATCTTCAGGGATTTGATTTTATTGAATCTGGTAACATTTACAAAAGCACAACAAAAATAACAACATTTAATAAAAATTTTTTTAACTTACATATAATCTTTTTTGTTAAGTTCACATATAAATTTTTTTAAATAAAATTGGTAAAATACGAACAAAAAGTTCGTCATTAAACACAATATTATAATTAAAAATAAATGTAAAAATAAATAAAATAAAATATCACAGATTGGAACTTTTCTTAATGTACCACAGTTGAAACTAAACTAAATTAAACTATTGCTATGGTGTAATTTGCGTTGGTTTGATCTTTGTCACTTTTTGTTTTCTGTGATATTTTTATTGAATTGTAATTTCTAGGATATTTTTATTTTTTCATATTGACAGAAAATATATTTGATTTCCCGAATTTTTTTAAAAAAATTTGTTATATGTATATAAGT
Source organism: Delia radicum (assembly GCA_021234595.1). NCBI lineage: Eukaryota > Metazoa > Arthropoda > Insecta > Diptera > Anthomyiidae > Delia > Delia radicum. The sequence continues at coordinate 261,874,533 of CM037851.1, read as the reverse complement.
TTTTAATTATTAAAACAAGTTTTTCAAATTGTAATTATTGTTCCCCGAAGAAGTTACCCAATGTGCAGACGAAATATTGGAAATAAATAATTAATAAATAAATGATCTTAAGTTCGTTTAAACTAAGAAGAGTTTTTGTATACTCTTAACAATGATTTCAAATTTACTACAACAATAAAGGTACATTTTTGTGTTATAACACACATATTGTGTAAATTTAAACACCAAATATGTAAAAATACACATTTGTGCTTAAAGGCTGAAACATAATTGGCTTAAGTGATATAAGTCAGGTGTTGGTATACCCAGAAAAAAAAAACAGGAATAAGTTTCTTAAATTTTCGTCCAATAAAAAAATTTGAGCAATATTGATGAAAAAATTCATTAACAACAAGAACTAAAATGACATTATAAAAAATTTAAAAGAAATCTTTAATTAATAAATTACAATATTGGTCTAAAATTACAAGCATTATACGTCAAACTTGTAAATTTACAAAATTTATAGAAAGAAACTTTTTTAATACTATAATTGTCAAAATTTAATAATTGATCAAAAACTGAATAGTCAATCAAAAACTAAACCTTAATTTTCTGTTGTATGCAATTTTTATAGAAAATATCAAATAAATCGATATGGGCATAATTCTATTACAAATTAATTTCCGATAAAACCTTAAATTACACCGGTCGACACAATTTTTGGGTCTGACTCTGACTAATAAAGGGAAAAATATGTTTTTTTCTGAAAGTTTGCTCTTCATCTAAGTGATACCTACTACTGATCGTAAAATTTCCAAAACTTACATATATTCGTCAAACAATAAAAGCAAACTTTAAACAGCTAATTCGGTGTTTCTCGATTACTAAAATCAGAATTTCTGCATTAAAACTGAAACCAAGAAAAATATTTTTTTTTGTTAAAGATTTCTTAGTAAAAATTATTCTTATCTTAGATTTATCATCATTTAGAAGCGTTAATTGACTTTTTATTGCTTTCGTTTAGTGTGTATTGTATAAAATATAGAGTAATTGTTATCGTTATTATATTTGTGCATGTATTGTTATTATAAACAATTAATTAACGTAATGTTTCCTTAAACATAATATACTCCCATATGTGGTATCTGTGAAATGAGTTTGAAAGCATTCTTTGCAACAGACACCGATTATATGGTAAAAAGAATGCAATGAGGAATCATGTCTCACAACTTTACTTAACTTTAATACGACTTGTTACAATCTATGAATTTTAATTAATCATTATGACTATGAATGTCATAAACTTCAGCTTTAGAGAATATAACATGCTTATGATTCTTAGAACGAATATGTGGCCTAGAATTAGAAAAGCATATAAAAAACAATCATAAATTCCCACGGGATATTATGGTTAAATGCATTAATACTATAAATTGTTAAACTAAATAATGTTTTTTTGTTAATAAACTAGTATATGTTCAAAATTTAGTAGACTTAATTTTGAGTTTTTAGAATCTGAGAAAGAAATTTAGAAATATGTAATAGAAGGGTAATTTAATTAATGCAGTTTGTCTGTAAAATTAGCAGTGAAAATAAATTTCAAAATACAATAACTCTAGTTGACTTTTAGCCCTCTGATATACAACAAAAAATCATAACTTACGCTCACGACGGTAGTACATTTGTGCTATCACATTCTTTGACGAAATGAACAATATTACTTTTAATGTTTTTGAAAACAATATTATTTTTGGCAATCTAAATTATAAATTAATGCGGTGTTAATATTAAAAATTTTATTACTTAGTTAAAAAACTGAAAACAAAGTAATCATTGAATCATGCATCGCGCTGGTAAGAATAAAAGTAGTATTTTACCAGTAATTTTCGACAAATAAAAATGGTTTTTTAAATACAAAAAAGGATGAGAATGTATAGTTTTTTGGTATAGATATATTACACAGCACTACAAAATTGAACCCTAAAATCGAAAACACGAGTACCAACAATTGATCCTAAATATTTAGGCCACGCTGATTTTAAGGGCGTAACCAGTTTGTTCACTTATGGGCCAGATTTTTTTTTTTTTTTTTTGTAAATTTTGCATGTTTTAACGCAGCTTTTTATATGGGCAACTTCAAAAATTTACAGCACCTAGACATTTTTTTTTAATTTTTTTTTTTTTTGTCTGACATCAACGTCGTTTTATGTTTGTATAAGCCGATATTTGAGCATGTGAAATCCGTTCGCGTTAATCATTTTTATTAAACGGCGGAAATTTTAGGGCGGTTTCAAGTTTAAAATTAAAAAAAATATTAAAATTACAGTTTTTGTTAAATATGAAAAAGGATACGCGTGTGGATAATACCCCTTAAGGGCTTCTTAGCACACTAAAATATTTGTAAAAGCTTCAATACTTTTTAAAATACACTGAAAAAAAAAAAAAAATAAAAAAAAATTTTTTTGATCGTGTATGCATATAAAAATGTATTTAAAATTGTTAAACATTTTACAAAATTACGGCTAGTATAAGACATAATTTGTAATATTTTTGGGGAAAAAAACTATTTGCCTATCGCTAATGGTTTAAGAGATATAACCATTTAAACTTTACCACTCATGATTTTTTGCTATTTTGATTTGTTACCTTTGAAAATTTGTAAAATTGTTCTGCAAATTGGAAGCTGTAACTAACGTTTCGGTAGTTAAATCTTGGGTTCCAGTGATAAATTCTAAGCCGTTTTTAATTTTTTTTAATCCGCAATTTTTTGTTTTGATGGCATTGTTTATATTATTAATATTATTATTATTGTTATTTAAAACCGAATACCTAACTGACTTTCTTACACCAATTTGCGATTTGTTTGTTTTTTTTTTTATTTTTATTTTTTCAGATTGGCGATATTCGCGTCTTTTATCGGTTAATTGTTTCGCTTCTCAGTTTTTACGAATTTCACGTTTTTTAATGTATAATCTGAAACCATTTTACTAATTTTTATTCACGACTGTTCACGCACATAAATAAAATAAACTGAATTGAAACTCAAATATTTATTCTTAGAAGCATTCAGCAAAGGCTATTATGGTCATAGAGTTTTTATAATAATGCAAGTTCTTTAAGATGTCATTGCATCGGCGGTACTTTGGCGGTTTTCGCGGTAGTATGTTTTAATTGTTTTGTTGAATTTGTTAAGGTGGCCATCGTGAATATTGTTTAAAAATATAGTCTCACTTTTAGGGGTTCAAAAAAAACGCGTTTTTTTTTGCAATATTAATATTGGACCCATTATAAAATACTTGTTGGGATTCTTGGTTACTTATTAAGCCGAATTCAAAAATAATTCTTTTAAATTTTCAAAATCAAATATTTCATACAAGGATCATTTTTAAGGTTAGAAACATTTTGTTTCCTCCATAAAATTTTAAATCCTTAAAATTTTTTGGTGCGTTTTCGATTTTAGTATCAAGCTCAGTAAAGTCTTCCATTCGATGTACGTTTGAGCGGAATTGATACAGCGCTTTAGTTGTCACAAAGCGAAATGTGTTGGAAAGAACTGCCGCTGCACGCGTGAGGATTGAAAAAAATTATTTTTTTTTGCACTTTATCAGTTTAGTCCGTCGCGAAGAATCTATTAGATGCCTAAACATATTCCCATGCCATGTTTTGATATAAAAAAAAGCTTAAAAAAAATTGTTTTTTTTGCAAAAATTTTCAAAAGTTTATAAATTTTTGCGTTTAAAAAATTTAAAGTGCGTTTTCGCCTCGGAGGTGTACTTTATGAAGTTACTCACATCACGCAATACACTAGCCAACTAAAAAGACAACTCAGATTGTCAGACGCAAAAAAGATACATTTTCATAAAATTTACGCTAATTTCTTTTAAGTTTGTGATGCCCGTGATACGTTATTGGTGCGCTGACACCAACTTGATATACCTCTAAAATTACGCCGTCTTTATAATTCTGCGCTTAAAACTCATTTTTATTAAACGGCGCAAAAACCCTATTTAAAATCTTCAAAAAGTTCAAAATTCGGAAAATTTTGGTTTCACTTGTAAACCAACATGCAACTTTCACCCAGCAGCGATATCAAACAATTTTTTTTTGTGGATATATCCTCCAAGTCTAGTGAATATATTTTGTATTGGTTAAGATCTGAAAGCTAAAAAACTATTACAGAGAAAACGGAATGAATGAAAAAACTTTTGCAAGTTTCAAGTCGTTTTTTTTTTAATTTTTCGAATTTTAGATGACCACCAATTCTTAAGGTGAAGACTTTTCAATGTAAGACTTTGCACGTCATATCCTTCAAGTATAGTCATCCAAACCCTGTACAACGTTTTTTTTAATCCTAAAACTTAACGAAATAAGAGCCATAGTAGGTCGGTTTCAGCAGGTGCTCAAAAAATTTTAAATAGCCCATATACAAAATCTTAAAAACAAATATTTTATCTTAGTTGTTTATGGTAAATACATAAAGGGCTATTTTTAATATTTGGGTTAAAATCTTTTTAATAAATGTTCATCCGCATTTTTCTCAGTTTTTACTATATTTTTACCATTTTTGCGTAATTTATCATCCCATTTCGCAATTGATCAGCATTTTGGTGCATTAGTCAAAAGAAAAATCTGACTATTTTTTAATTAAAGTACAAATAATAATAAAACATGGTCTTGTTAAAAAAATTTGTTTAAAACAAAGAAAACGTGGTAGTACATTTGTACTATTTAGCTAAACAGAATGGTACATATAAAAAGTGAAGGATTTTTTTTCTTATAAATTATTAAAAAAAATACGTGTTTTTTGTTTAATCATATTGTTTATATCCTCAATGAGGAATACATGTTCTACTTATATTAATACACCAAATATTAAAGTCACAGGAGGTAAAACAACACGATGGTAGTACATTTGTACTTCTATTGTGCGCGTGAAGGAAATAATTCGG